>KN716348.1:85235-102762 GCA_000816705.1 Dictyocaulus viviparus
CTGGGTAACACCTAGTGTAGCTGCTCAACACCTTCTAACGAAGGCGCGCACTCAACTCATTGTCGTCAAACGAGCTACGGTTTAATTACCCAAGTTTGAGGAGAAACTACTCAACTTTGGAGGAAACCTAACTACTACCACTGAACCCGAGCTCTTGCATAGGGTAAAATAAACGGGAATTTGTCTGTACTAGAGTTTCCACTTTGGGGCTTGTCCTTCCTGCAGCGCCTTTTGTTAGTGGTAGCTACATTATAGCCATTGGAAGTGGCTATTCCTTTCACCAAGTTCCGCGATTCTGATCGTTCTGCTTCTCCTGTACATAAGTTACAAGCTGTACGAAACATGTTCCTCATGAGTGCTTTCTTTGTATGAGAAGAATGGTTGGACAAACAGTGGACTAGAATATTTTTATTGCTTAGCTTTCGGTACCACTTGGTTTCGTAACCTTTGTCCAAAAGGTTCACCTGAACATTCAAAAATGGAAGCCACCCACCCATTCTTCGGTTTCTCCCTGGTGAGTTTAACGTGCTCTGACTGTCCGTTTAAAATTTCGAAACAACGCTGTCATTCGACACGTCAGTATATGATGAGGTGACATTGGATGACTCCATCATATGTGCGTTATTATTACTCACTATGTGTAGATTATCGAGGAAAACATTGGTGTTAGAGAGCTGGGGTGGTATGGATTTCGATAACTGCTGTTTACCAACCTCGAGTATCGCTAAATAAGGTTACAATCAAGTTAACAATAGTGTCTAATCTAATGGATCGCATATTTAACACAGGTCCTCCAGGCTATGAAAAAGGCGATTTCGCGAAAATAGTTAGTTCGTCTTTGTGTTGTACTGTGATGTCAATAAAGCACTATATACCAACCTCGATTATTGCTAAACAAGGTCACAGTGAAGATATTGCATTACAAATGCTTGACAGCGTTCAACCATAAAAAATGATGGTTATCTTTGAAATCTTTGAAAAGAGGATTTCATCCCTACATTGAATTCAATTTCTTCACTTTGTATACTGCACAGTTAAATTTGCTGTGGACTTTTGATTCAATTTCTTGTCAGCCATCATAAGAACATTTGGATAGTTAATATTCAACTCACTTTTTTGCTGCCATTAACGAATTCCTATTCACCTCCTTGAAACAAAAACCTTCTGCTCTTCCAAAAATCACATTCCATCGGTGCTTGATATTAAGAAATCTAAGAATTCTACCGCAGATTGTATAAAAATCCGTCTAATCTGCAATAGTAGTTCTACCACTGTGTACAGATAACTGCTGTATTTCTTGTGTCACGGAATTACTTCCATTTCGCTTGAGGTTAGCTACATCATGAAATATTAAAAATAGTAATATTAGTAATATTAGAATTCAAATATCCATTTAGACAGAGTAACAATGCTTCGACGCGTTATCTTCTCTAGAAAACTTCACAAGATTACCTTTATACACATTATTAGCCAATGTATTAAATAGAATAAATTATATTTGCAAAATTTCGGAATCTAATTTGATCAATGCCGTACAACGTTCATATTGTTATCCTGAGGGTAACGCTAAATCTCCACCTGATTTACGAAATGTTTATACATTATCAAAATAAAAAGTGGTCAAAATAAGATGAGATGTAACAAAACAAATCGAATTTACAACTAAGCCACAACGATTGATCTCACAGATAATACAGCCAGTATATGCAAAAGTTCATGGGCTCTTCACAAATCCCCAATGCGTCATCATCATTTCACTCCTTAACCACTACATTATAGATGAGGTTAAAAACATTGGTCAAATATACTTCAGAAATAAAATTGTACCGATACTACCTTTGACGAATCTTCCTCGTCTATACCCTCGACGAATTCATTTGTCTGTTCAGAGTCCGACCGGATAGTATATTTCATATCAAAGACATCATATGTATCGTCGTCCTGCTCGGTCGGACATGATACCTGAAACATTGCTCGATATTTCATTTATGTCTCCACGGATTTTTACATTCCTATTCACCACTGTCACAGTTATTTCAGTTTCATACACTTCTCCGTACAATGCTGTTTGAGCAGCGGGGTCGACCGTAGATATTCCTGAGCGTATCCGGATTCGTTAGTCATTTGGTAAAACATTCAAATTAGTGATGGGATCTCGAACCGTTGTTAATATACCTTTATCAAAAATGGAAACAACACAAAGTGGAACTATGAGTTGGATGGACAGGCGTGTTTGGCAAGACGAAGCGTTAGGTGGAATGTGTGGACTAAAGTGAAGAAGAGTAAATAGAGCAGAAATGGGTCTAAAGAGTAAACACTTAGAGTTTCCATACTTCCAGCCAAAGTGATATGAATGCTAACTGATAAAGGTTGTTTTCACTTTGTTGTCAGTCCGGTGATTCGCTGGAGAATGGAAGTGATGTAGCAAGTATTTACTACAGTAAGGCTTCTTCTTGAACACTATTACATATTTTATTCAAGTTATTTAATGACTCGTGACTGATTTCATCCTTTACCTTCAATAGCACGACTTTGCAATTGTAATTGATGGTACGATATCACTGAACTTTGAATGATTTCAACTAATACGAACCATGAAATACTTTACATTACTTTGACTCCCAAACTCTGAATGTGCGCTAGAATGATTAATTTCCAGTTCACAGCAAGCCGCACAATACTGATCATTTCCACATGGACTGAGCATTTCTAAAAGATACATATTACATTAATAGTTACCGATGGCATTAAATACGTACAGAATTGTGAGAAATACCTTGAATTACTCGAGTTGAATTAGGAGTATGTTCCCCTTGAACAGTTACCATTTCTTTTGGTGCTTTTGCTAGCTCCTCAACTTCCAACTTTATCGGTACTGCAGAGCCTTTTTTGCTTTCTTCACTATTGCCACTCATTATTTTTACTCTAAAAGTGTCAAGAAAAAAAAAACAATGAACAGCAAAGCATGGCTGCAGTGTGAAAACATGGCTGGCAATTATACGAAATCATTCAGAATCATTGAACATGGAAACGAATGAATGAATTAATATTGGTAACACTCAATTTCAAAAACCTTATCTGCTGAAATTTCTACAATTTATACAGAATACAGCGGTATTTCTAGAACTTATAAAATGTCGAATGAATTTGCTATTAAAAGAAATATAAAAACGACTTACACTTTTAAATCACGTCCCAATCCTTAGAAAACAAAACGTCAAAGCTTAAAATATTCATTAATATCAACTATACAAAATATACCACTATGGCTAATAAATTAACTCAACTCTCTAGTATCGTTGAGTTACTGTTCAGAACACTGCAAACTTAACTGACCTGTATTGAATTGACTCCACTACTTGTGCAAACGTATAATCCCAGGCTTAATTGTTGGAACACTAACGACGTAATAAAGAAATTCTCGGTTTTGGCATTGAGTTTGAATGATTAGCGAGGAAAATAACGTGAGATGTGAATGAATGCAAAAGGTAGTGGAAGACGTCATTAAGTAATGATCATATCGAGACCATAAAAAATTGACTGACCTCGAACTTCCTTTCTAGGTATGCATAAAGTTATATTTGCACCTAGAGGGCACGCTGCGTAGATCCACGAGTAAGATACATTCACTAGTATCAGAGGTAGCAATAATATTACAAAAACATAAAATAGAAACGGTGATTTGTCCAGAAACTAAGAAAACGTAGAAGTTTGATTTCATTGAGGTATTCTTTACAAACAAACCGTTACGTACTATGTAGACCAGGTTTCACATCTACATAACAGCAGTTCTTGCTAATTAAACAAAGACGGAAAGTCTAATAAACTAAGAATTTGCCTCAGTGAAATTATGAAACAGAAGCAACAAAAACCTGTCATCCTCCATACGGCTTGCATGGCCGCGATAGATTTCGAAATTTCGTTACTTGCACCATTCCCTTTATGCGAGTTTTCTTCACAAGACCGATCTTGTTCACTAGTCGTCCTGTTTGTTCAACTTTATAAAAATATATGAGGAACTACGGTAATAGGTAGACGGATGACTGTTAATGAGGAACTACGGTATGAGGTAGCCAAATGACATAAGACTGCGCATTATATACTTCTAGTTCGTATGACTGGAAATCAATCATTTTACTGTTCAACTGAATCATTATTTATGCAATGGAGGATGCTTTTCTACCATGTTGTTTTAACTAAAATTGTTTATTCCTTTATAGAGAATATCCTCCACGACAGTCCTACACGTTTTTATATTGACTACTGGTAGTACTGTCACATTTACAACTTCCTTATATGAGCTCGCAAATCATACACGATTTTATTGTGCTGACCGGAAGAAAAACACTAGCCCTCAAACGTTGTCTACAACATTTGTAAAGAACTCTTCTTTGTAATAATAAAGTTTTTTCCCTTCATATACTCTTTAATTCAAACATGTTCATAAAAATCACTCCTTCAGAACAACTAACTACCCGAATCGGATGGTGAACTTTGATGTTTTCCATTATCAACTTTCAGCTTCTTTCATCGTCGTTCGATCCGATGAAAATGAAAGCATTTTATAACGACCTGGTAGGAATCATGCTGAAAAGACCACACATTTTACATGATTACAATTGGTGATTTTAACGCAAAGATTGGTTTTATTTTAACGCAAAGGTAGAAGAACGCCATATTAGAAGCCACTCGAATGAAATGAACATAAAGAGCCTATCAGAGTTTATCATGTCAAATATGTTAATACTTGTTAACTCATTATTCGTAAAGCCCTTATCTTTACGGCAGGCGTGAAAGTCGCCTAAGAGATCGAATTATAGTCGGGATTGATTGGGATTTATAGAGGTTTACTTAATGGGTATCGCTCGCTGTTATCCTAAAGTTTAGTATGGGAGCAGACCATCACCTTTAGAAGTGTGGTATAGAAAACTGCAATAATTCAAAGGGGACAAAATTACAGAATCAAAATTTTACCATGTATTGGGCTGGATTTATAAAATTTCATTGGAACCTTCTCAAAATGTACCATTATGGACAACGTTTATGAGCGAGACAATCGATCAGTACACTACACCTTTGAGAGTGCTCTAAGAACTTCGATAGTTTAAAAGTTACGAGGAAATTCTTTCTTTGAAAAGTATGGAGCAATTATAAGATATATATTAAGTAGCTGAGGTTGGGAAGAAAAAGCATTGGTAACGACCGTAGAAGATTCAGAGATAGAATGAACAGGATGGCGGCGCTAGGCAGTTGAAGGAAAATAGTTAATGCTTCCAGAAAGGTAACGTAGAGAATCATGTATGATCTTTGCTTAGATCTCTTTGACGTCCACATTAGTGTGCATCCACCTGATCGATCAGCTCACTTCCGGTATCTGAAAAGATTGAAATTATTGAAATAAAGAACTGTACATAGAACACATGTAAAATTGCATTAGAATCCTGCATAAAAGACTTTTTGATACAAGCAAAGGAAATCAGATACGATGATATCAAACTGACCCAAACGAGAAAACACCAGTCGATAAGCGTAGCTCACGACACTGGAGAAGAACTGTTCCTTGTAACATGCGATAAAAAAGATGTTAGTGGCCTAGCTGCACTTGGTCAAGACAACACATTCTAAAACGTTATTGTTGGCGATGTTAATGCTAAATTGGGCCGTAGAAGAAGGCCTGAAGAACGTCACATTGAGGCTCAAAGCGTCGTATGGAATAAATAGAGAGAGAGAGAGCGATTGTCAGAGTTTGTAATAACTAACAAGATGATCTACGATCTAACTTGAAATCGCAAAAGGTACGATGAACGTGGGAGCCTCGTATTGGAAAGTACCATAATGAAATAGACAACGTCATAGTAAGTAGAAGGTTTTGCTTAACGGATGCCGCAGTAGTCTTGAAGTTCTATACGGAAATACAAAATTCCGGAGCAAAATACTTTTTAAGTTCATATAAATCTTCAACTAGCTTCTAAGAAGATACCGTCATTGATCACTTCAACGGGGAGCATTACAGGCTAATGAGCCACCTTCACAATAGCGTCAAAACGTCGATAGTTCGACAATTACTGAGAGACGTTTGTCTTCAAAAAAGGGAGTTGATACACCGACGTGGAGCACCTAAAGCCGCAGACAATCACCGACTAACGTTCAAACTTGAGAAACGCTGCAGATAAGCGATGATATTGTGAAAGAGAGAGCTAAAGTGATGGATGAAGCAGCTAATGCTGGCAAAAGTAATCGCAATGCTCGCCGATGCTTTATAAGACGAAAATGACTGCGTTCCGATGCCAGATCGAAGCCTTTGCCTCTTCCAGAAAGGTAATGGAGGAAATCATCTATGATTGTTACTAGGATACCGTTAATAGCTTAATTCGTAAAGCTAAGGATTACGAGTATGCTGGTTCTGAAGCTCTCCGTTTAGAAAACTGACAAACTCTTTCATCAAATTAGACAGAATTTAGACAGAACATCCAATGAATCTACCGCAAGCTGTCGTTAGAACACTGACTTGGCTCTTCACGTGCTGCCTTTGAGAATACAACGTTTCAAGTCAGCGGAAAACTAGCAGAACCGTGTTTCTGCACAAGAAGGGAGACGTTCACAACATTGGTAATTATCGCCCAATCTGTCTGCTGTCAGTCGTCTATAAACGTATCACACGAGTAAACCTTAACAGGCTTAGCAGAAGATTGATTAAAGTACAACCACGTCAGCAAGCAGGGTTTCGAAAAGGATTTAGCACGATGGACCACATTAGCACAATCACGAGACTCATAGAAGTATCTCGAGAGTATAAGAAACCACTTTGTCTCTCCTTAATTGGTTTTTAGAGAAGCTTTCGATTTTGTTGAGAGAGAAGCGATCACAGGTACGTTGACTAAATAAGGGCTTCTCACTCCATACATCTTGATTCTTTGTGAGTTATACAAGAATTTCGCTGCCAGAATTACATCTTTCTAAGAAGACATTATCGACGTTAAAAGAGGGGTTCGACAACGCGCTATCTTCCCAAAACTGTTCACAGTCACTCTTGAGAACACCATGCGAAAACTGAAATGAAACGATGTGAGAGTGACATTCATGGCCGGCTACTTCATCGTTTTGTTTCGCCTATGATATCGTATTTATTAGATCAAACATCGAGCAGGAAAAACAAATGCTAGCCGACTTCAAGAGAGAGAAGAGAGAGATGCTTGTGGAGAATATGGCCTCAAATTTAACCTTAAAAAGATATGTTTATAGAGAACGGATATTTTGTCGATATCCCCTCTTAATGAACTCAATGGAAGGAGCAGTTTAAAATGTCAAGCTCTGTGTATTTAGGTTATGAAATCAAAATGACGAACCACATTCCATCGAAGCAGAAGGAAACGAGCGGCTTGGAGAACATATAGGAGTATCGGAGACGTATTCAAAATGACAAAAAAGACAAAGTTCCAAGTTCATTTTCTTGACATGACTGCTCATCCTGCCCTAACATATGCCTCAGGAACTTGGACATTACAAAAGCAGAATGAACGATCACTAAGCGCAATACAACGCTCTATCAGAGGGACTGATTCTTGGTTGTATTCCGAATCACACGATTGAAAGAGGTAATACTCAGTACTGACCTACGTCAACAATCGAAGACCAGAGACGCAACCGTACACGCCAAGCTTTCGAAGCTAAGGAGGGCCGGAAAAAATGCGTTAGAATGGTGACTAATGGACACAGGCTGTAAGTATATGGATCTTACTGAATATCAAATGAATGAAATGAACCATGCGCTCTAGAAAGCGATTATGATGCTTAACGAATCCTCAGAGCCAGACGTCAGATTTGGATGGATAAGCGAAGTTTACTTATTAAGAATTAGTCAACATAAGTTATTTTATAGGGTATAGTCGCTTTGAATTAACTCAATGATATCATACTAAGGTCAAAATACGCCACGTATCACACAGCTATTGATCAGCCACAAAACTTATTCTGAAATACTGAATGCTTTTCAGGTATGCACCTAGATGCGGTACGACGTTAGCCTGAGTCAAACTTCTTCCCTCACTGCAAACTTTTAGGCGTAGTTCAATTAAACTTGTTGGAAAAATTTTCACTGCGATATGAGGGATATTCATTTGCTGAGCACTTTTTCATGTAAAGCTATAGATTTATTCAGCATTGTTTTTATTAATGTTTGTGTTTTCCGTTTTGTTTATTGTTGCTTGAAATAACAATAGGTGTAGATTCTTGATGAAGATAATCAAAAAAAAATTATTTTTTATCATATTTTAACCTCAGAAATAGCTGGTTAGAAGCAAATCATAACGAGTTCTTTTTTTATGAGGACGAGTGTTTTTTTTTTCGTTCTTCTCAATACCCTCACGATTGTGTGAAGAACTAGCTGTTAACCGTAAGCATATGATTTATGCATGGATAAGCTTCCTTGTTAAATTTGTATCAGAAAAACAAACGTTGAAATCACAAAGATCTAATATATTTTTGATCTATTAACAATGAGGATTTGAGTTATTATCAACCTTATAACTACGAGAACTCAAATCAAAAGCAGTTGAACGATTTTCGACGATCTACCGTTTGTAAAATCGCTTGATTTGAATCAACAAATACCATTTGTTGTTGTTTTTTTCTTAGAGCTTTGTTCTCCAATAAAATCATTAAGTTGTTACTTCTTGCATATTTTAATAAGGCAATTTTCATTAGGTTCAACATGAATAGAAAAGTGATAAATAAAATGATGTCTAAGAACTGTCGTAGTGATATTTTAAATTGTTTACAACTAAGTTACATTCACGATAGAAGAAGAACTAGACGTCAACAACGTGAAATCTCGTCATCAATGGGAAGACTGTAGTTGAGACACCTTCTTATGACTACGTCATATTATGAGTACTTAGTTTTCCATTGACTTCAACTTCATCATCTGATTTCTTTCTGATCTACCTCTTCACAATTCTCGACATGTGCACTCTTTTCATATATCAATGTCGTCGTGAAGTGTTTCTACGACCACGTTGTACATATCGCCGACCGATGATGCTGTGTTGTGAACGGGATCTTCTTTACCACCAACATCTCCGCCCGCTCCGACACAACCGGTCCTTCATTTCTGACCTTATGTGGTCCAGCCGGCCGCTCCACTCATAGACGTTCTTTCTCTGTCACTATCTTTCATCGCTCCAAAATCTTCACTTGTTTTATTCTATGGCTTACATGAATTCTTATTATTTATGTAAACTCCTTTGATATCATTTTATTAGTCCGTTATATAAATTGAGGTATTGAGGAGTTGAGAATTTCGTTACAATCATTGTACTACGCTTTCATTTATATTGTTTATTTATTTAACTATTTTTGCCTTGTTTATTAAAATTATTAGTGATTTTTTTACATTTGATATATTAAATGGACACACCTCAATAATATCTCACTAATTTGCATATAGGATATTTTTACAGCGTGCTCATAAAAGAGTATCCTTTAAAATTTTTTCATCATGAATTTTCAATTCTTTCCTTTTGGTACGTTGCCTAGAGAGTTTTATTGAGTCAAATTAGTCAAAATATTGCAACTTATTAAAAATTTAAACTGACGGTTAATTACATTCGGAAAACCAAGAACTATTAAGCTACAGAAAAAACAAAACAAACTAATTTCATCGTAGAATTTTTCTTCATGTCATTAGCTTACATTGTTATTTTGTTTTTAAGTAATTTTAGCTTCACCCTCAATTTTTATGGTATGCTATACGTCGGCATGTTCAAAATACAGAAGACGTTGTTGACTTGGTGCAAAAATCGTTGCGGTATTTCTGTGCACATAACGTTGTATAAACTGCAATGATTTTTCACATCGTTAATGAACGTTCGTTTTCTTTTTTGCGCTAGCGGTTCTCTTCTGAATTTATTCGTTTTTCGTAGAAGAAAAGAACAACTGAATTTTCTTGAAAAATATTAGGTGCTTTTTTTCTCTGAGCTTTTTACATGTCTAATCGATCGAAAAAAAACAACCGTATCATTTCGAATGTTTTGTTGAAACCGTTGTCAATATAACAATAATTAATACTTGTTTACTTGTTTATTTATTTGTTTATATTTTCAAATGTGTCTGCTTATTTGATTGTCTTACAATAACTGAATGAGTCACATTAATAACCTATTATATGTATATTATGTATATTATACAATATTAATATCTTTATCTAATGATATTGATTGATTAAGATCAAATATTTAATTATTTAGTAATATTTATTTTAAATTGCTAATTTGATCTATTGTATGGCAATTATTCCACAGGTTATTATTTTTTAATTATCATAAATACACTAATATATAAAAATTAGTTGTTAAAAATTTCTGTAAACTAGACGATTTTTTGTATTATTTATATTTTCAAAGTGATCTACATTTTTTAAATTTTAATATTCATTCTAATATTATTTAATTATTATTTATTTAAATTAATGGTTCTTAACTATAGTTTTTTTTATCATTAGAAATTTCAGCTTATTTTTTCTCTTGTTTTTTTTTCTGATTCTCAAAAAAACGTCGTGGTACTTCAAACCGGATCGAAATATTCCTACAAAAATTTTTCAATGATTTTCGTTCATTCTTTGAACAATATCCTCTCTATTTTCCTCACTAAAACGATCATGCGACCTCAGAGGCTTGCAATAATTTAACACACAAAAACAAATATCAAGCCATAATTTCTTTATTGTAAACTTAAATAATATTTTTATATTTGTTCATACCGTTAAAAACACAGCAACTGATAATTAGAATGTAGAGTGATCAAAGAAAATGAAAACACTTGGAGGCTATGGAGGCTTTGAGGTGAACTTTTATTCCTCAACCGATAAATTTCATCTTATCACGCTGATCTGATTGTCATGCATATTTTTTAAAAATCCTCATTAATTAGTGCATTGTTAATTTTATCACGCGCTTTTTGTCCTTTATGAGCTTCGTGTCCCATTTTTTTTTCCCTATCATCACTTCCACATTTTGCTTTGTTTCCATCTAAAACGTTTCGTCTTTATCGCTTTTCACTTTCCGAATTCCGATCCCTTTTGTGCTCTCAATTACCCATTATAGCTAAAATATACGAAACATAAACCGGTTCAATCGTCGCTTAACTGATCATGCAAGCTTTTATGCTATGACGTCATCATCGTTATAACTTTTCACATGCAAATGATGTCATGAAAATTACTCACACCGACACAATCCACTCATCAATGACGTTTTGTTGTTTGAGTATTTGGATATGATATCATGATGATATCTTTTATCATTGATTGGATAAAGTTCACAAATGAATCGATTTTGTCGACATTTATCCAGTATTGCATTGAACTCAATGCATATTTTAATTATCTCTATTAGTTTTTCAATTCATTTCTAAACATTTGAAATACAGATGGACTAAATTTTCTAGTTCAATGGTTGCAAGAAACCGAAAACTTTTCTAGTACTAAAAAGATTGAGGAAAACACTTTTTGAATGGAGGAGTTCGTTTGTCGGAAAAGTGGAATATGATAAAGATTGATAGAATGATGAATAATATTGTTGAAAGATTCGATAGTGAAGCAACCTCAATACAATGCTGAGGCGAGGTCGATAGATCTCGTAGCGTGAAAATTGATTCTGTCGAAGATAAAGCTGAATATGTGAACGAGTTATACTGATATTAATGCAAACAAAGCTTAAAAGTACAATATCTATAGAGGAAAGTGTGAATGTGATGATTGAGTTATCAATGAGGAATGCTATGACTGAATATTGTCTTCAATTGTAAATTTATGCATACTTATCTTCTATCTGATTTATGGTAACTTTTACTTATAAAATGAAATTGAGGTGGTCACCGTGGGGCATGTCTGCTCTACTTAAAAAAGAGAGAATTGAGGTTACCACAGTGGAACGTATTTGCGTTGTTATTTTTTCTGTGAATGTCGTTTTACCTCTATAGAATTGAGGTAGTTCTATTGTGACAGGCGTAACATTTTTGTGACATTTGAGACATTGTCTCGAATGCAGTTCTCTACCAACTAGATCTTTTCTGGCTTCGTGTCGTAGATTTTCTTGTTTATCGTACTATCAATAGATGTTACGGTAACTCTAGAGGATAAACTCGTTTTTAAGGGTAAAGTCTCCGTCAAATGGAGCGCCTATGTGTGTTGGTCGAGAAGAAAACACATGACTTTTTCTATTCACTCGGTCTTAAAATCGCCTCATGGCCGAAAGTATGGTTCTCAGTTTGGTGAGTAAAAATGTTATACGAATGGTTCGGTGTATGGTTTATACTGTCTTTGTTTTTGTATGCTATTTATTTTTGTTTATATTTTTCATTATTCTGTTTGCATAATTTTTTTATCCTCATTCAACTTTCTATTGGTAATGCAATGGATTTTTGAGTCTGAAATCCTAGCTTTATTCTAAACGAAATCCAAAAATTAGAACGAAAATATCCTTGTGATCTGTAAGTTTTCGTTAGAGAAACTCGAGCTTCTTAAGTTCATTTCGATAATCTTTGGTGACGGCGCGTAGCGCAATAGTAGGAAATGACGGATCGTTACGTTGAATTGCACCTCCCAATTCCGGTTCTGAGTCAAACTGAGTAAATCCAGACTTCCACCTCATTTCAGTCAAACGTGCGGTAGCAGTATCATCCTTGAAAATGAAGTGCAGTGAATTATTGAAGTTTGATGATCACTTTAAATTATTATAAAGACCAAATTATCATTCACTCATTTCGAAGATAAACTATGATGAGAAATGTAGGATTATCTGGTGATATCATTCCTCGTCACTCCGGTTCTAAGTCATTTTGAGTAAAGCCAGACTTCCACCACTTTCGAGCTGATTGAATGGTAGAGGGGCTCATCGTTGAAGAAAAGTAGAAATGGCTTGACAGAGGTTGATGATCGTAAATCATACAAAAAACCAGATTCACATTCACTCATTTCTGTGATACACGATGAAGCCAATCTGCGTAAAGTGTATTCGAGGGATACAAAGATCGATCAACACCAACATCGTAGCCGATATAGAACGTGGTTGAATTCGTCCGAGCAAATTTAGTGTCGTTCTGTACGACGGTAGGATTTAATCCGATGTTAGATATGATCACTTCCGTCTGCTTGATTTTTATCTCAGATGTTACAATTTTTGACTCGTATCGATTTTTTATTTACAATACATTCATATGATGACGATATTGTCAGCTTTTAAGAATTTACAATACTGAACAACGTTTTAAAATTTGGTGGAAATATCTAACAACCAGTTTCAACCTCACATTTTTGATCCATTAAGTTATTTCAAGGCCTGGTTTTTCTTGATGAAGCTTCGTGTAAGCCATGATATTTATTTTCTTTTGATTCCATGAAAATAATTGTCTCTCTTTTCTTTCCCTCCTTCAAATTTTTAATCGAAGAATCTAGCTTGTGTTCAATAAGTTAAAAATATCATAACGTATAGATTTACTTTTCAACCTCAAATTATGCATGAGTCTTTCGTTTAGTTTATAATCGATAATATCATTAAGGATTCTTCTATTAAAATAAGCAATGTTCTACGTAGATTAGATTTCTCGTTGAGTCTATTTGAAAATTTTCCTCATATTCGCCATTCCTCATCACCTTTCACACTTTTTAGGTTGTTAGTCCACTCATTTATTATGCGTAGTTTCAAATTTCCGTATAACGTATCGCCATGAATTGATATCAATTCAAATTTATCATTAGCATCAATCTAACTCTCTGTGATCTCTGATTTCTTAGCTCTACTAGTTCTTTTTTATGTGATACATTTATAATCGAATTTATGCAAATTTCATGCGTATGTTAGTTTGTTGTTTGTGCATAATTTCAATGAGGCAAAAAAAAACCTGTTAAGCAAAATACTATGAGTACAGATGAAGCTGTTTTGGAACGATTTCCTTACCATAAACAATTAATATCCGGAACTCTTCGGAGAGAACTGGATAAGCTACCCGTAAGTATACGCAATTTCTTACGATAATTCGGCCGAACTGCTTTTCTCTGATGTCTTGTGAGAATGGTAAAAAGTTAGATAAAGTCATTTTTATTTGACTTAATGTAACAAATTTCCTCAAAAAAAAAAACAATGTTGAGGGAAGGACTCCTCATCATTGTGAGAGCTAAAAGCAGCTATTTTGGAAACTCCCATAATACTATTCATTTATAAGTTTGGTAATACATTAAACAAATAACCTATACGGTAGATTTGAGGGCAATTGGACAGATGCTGACCGTAACTGGTTTTGTTTTTCTTCTGCTTGTAAAAGCCATGCGATAATTAACAGGATTATTATTCATGCAAATAATCAATATTTCAATAATATAAACTAAGCATAATTGATCTACAGGCTGTTTGTTTACTGAACTTGTTTGACCCACATATTGTTAGCATTAAGCTTTTAACTTGCTGTACTTCTAGGATAGCAAAAGACTTTATGTAGCACAAAACTATTCTTGCTTTTTGAGGTATTTAATCGTATTCTACCTCGGGTTCAATTTTTTAACGAAGTCTTACTAACCTCAATTTTTAATTATCATTTAAAAACATGAAATAGATTGCTTAACGGTGATGATTATATGGTCTAATGAAATTCTCTTATTGAACGGACCACTATCGTTATCACATCGACGTCATTTATAGGCTTCGTGACGTCATCTTTTTTTAATAGTGGATGATGATTAACGATTCTTTTGATAAACACATTTCTAAGCTATTTCCATCAATCATCAAATAATCGTCACGGTGCGTCGTCAACAAGATCTCTATGACGTATTGATGTGAGGAGAATAAACGACAGAAATAACTACGACCTCTTCGGTCACATCCGCTTTGTCCTCACATATCATTAGCCTTAATCGGTCTCCGAATTGTAACAAGACGACGTACTCTGAAACGTAACCTTTTCGGACAGCTTTTGAACGAATCAGTGGACTCAACGTTTATTTTTCCTTGTTTTATTGTTATTTTGTTTTTTGCAGGACTAAACTCAATGTTGTTTGTAAATGTTTTCTTTTGATCAAACAGTATTTTATTCACTTAAATTTTTCTATATTAGTGTCAAAATCAATCTCACTCTTGAGTTCTCATAAGACGTTTAGATTAAATCGGCCATGAAGTAGTAGAATTCCATAGAACAGATCGAGTTCCTGTGAAAAAAAAACCTGTGGTGTTTCGGTTAAGGGACCTTTTCTTTGAGTGACATTAATCTGACAGTATATAAGAGTACAAGCGCCACGTTTGACCTATTCAACTAAGAATCAAAATGAATCAGCGCCAGTTATTGCGTCTTAAGGATAAAAGCAAGAAATAGTACTCAAGAAGATTCACACTACACTCAAGCCAGGCACCACTCATGTCAATGAGACTGTGAAATATTTGTTGAAGCAGGACGATGAGGACAATGAGAGTTATGAAGAAAGTATATAAAGATATAAAGATAAAAAGTATGAGCTTTATCCTACAAGGTAGAAGTGCATCCGGATATTCCTACAAGTGATTTGGAGCAGGCAGTGGGATATGGCTGTATCGCTGTCTAAATGAAATGCATTGCGTCGTCGCGAAAAAAACGTAATGTATTGACCGGTCATTAGCGCGTCGCACACATGAACAGGAAAAAACTATAAGCTTTCTACTGCAGCTGCATAGGTAGAACTTTCTCAATTCCATCAGTCCTTGGAATCCAGCACGCTTTGGATGATTGGCTGTAAGGACTATCAGTCCAGTCAAAAGCCAATGTTCTATGCTTGGAAGATTATACACTAGAACTAGGAAAGCATAATGTTTTTGGAAATACTTGACAATAAAGAAACAGCCAGTTCAGATGTCCATGGATAATAACTCTGTATGTTAGTCGCAGCAGTACCAAAGAAGCGTCAAAAACAGCCCAATTTCGCCCCTTTCAGGATAACTCTCGATATACCTTTGTCAAATCATAGCTTTTAGAAAATGGGCAGGACCACGGTACCCTATCTACCATATGGCCGTCTTTAGCTCATTGACCTTCATGATTATTATACTGTTTATTGATTTCTGTTGATCAACAGAGAACAATCAAATTGACAAATATATTCACTTATGAAACATTCATAAAA
Organism: Dictyocaulus viviparus; assembly: GCA_000816705.1. Classification (NCBI taxonomy): domain Eukaryota; kingdom Metazoa; phylum Nematoda; class Chromadorea; order Rhabditida; family Metastrongylidae; genus Dictyocaulus; species Dictyocaulus viviparus. Next base: position 101,377 of record KN716348.1, read on the forward strand.
CAACCTCTTCTTTGTTCGTATATGAGAGTTAAAAGTAAATTTTTTATAGCTTGATATGGGCTATGCTGATGGCCGGAGGCGTGACTCGTTTCAAGGAGGTGAACAATGTACGCGACCATTTCAGGTAAAAAACAAAGTGCAGCTTTTGACAATCTATTCTCCTCACAATTGTACGACAAGCAATAAGAAATTTTAAATTTTAAATGTGTAAAAAAAAAGTAAGCAGTCAAAAATAGTGGAAGGAAGATCATTTTATGAATTAGCTTTAGTTGAGGTGAGGAAAGCAAATTTGTAGGCATACTAGCATCCTGCCATTGTCAAAAAGGAGGTCTCAAGGAGGTTAAGTAAGCTTGAGCAATGAGTTTCCTTATTATAATCTATTAAAGGTTTATAAGATATAAGGCAAACGTTGAATAAATCAAAAACAATCAACAATTACTTTATAAACATTGATTTAATGTAGTTAATCCTGAATAAAAATTGCCACTAAAATTATTTCACTTGCTCCCTGAGTGAGGATTTTTTCCACTGCCCAATTTGAGGATCTTGAGGGACAGAAATCAGCTACTTTTTCCAGTTTATTTGCAGCTGAATGATAATATTTCAGTGCTTCCGATTCACCGTCGAGGTATGAGTTTGCAGTGGCACGAGAATTCTTTCAAGAGTTAGGTAGCCCATTTCATGTCGTTGTAGCTCTAAAAGCAGCCGACGGTGGCAATATTTTACGACCAGTGTTAGTTAGTTTTTTTTAACGGTTTTTTGAGACGTTTTTTTTTGTTTTATTTGTTGTTATGTTTCACTCATCTCAAAAAAAAACACAATAATTTGATTAGTTGTTTATTGCCAGATTGACTTTTTTTGTTAGTATAGCAACACTCATGTCAACAGACTACCTGAATTCTAAGTGAGGTTTAGAGTAATTTTCCATTGTGATGTGAAAAAGAATCAGTGTGAATTCAGATTGATTACGGTAATTGAGGTGTGCTTAATCACTCATTAGCCAAACTAGGGTGTTTGTATTAGAAGAAAAAAAGCGATAAATCTTAGACTAGAAAAAAATTGTCCCAAATTCACTTCTCTATAAGAAAAGTAGGAAGGGTGATGGAGGTGGCACGATGCACGCCAGTTCGAATCAGATCGCGGCCTTCCCCAAGGTCTACCAAGCCCGCTATTCCTCCGGGGTCGACAAATTGGTACTAGAGGAATCTAGGTAAAATAAGTAGCACTGAGTTAGTGAAGAGTGATGAACTCAAGTCACTGTATAGACGAGGTTCGCATTCAATCACCTCCACGATATCACGTTGAACAGGAATCCGTAGGAGCATCCCGCTAGAGAAGTTGATCAACGTTAAAGCTTGTCTTACCTTATCTTATGGATTGAAGCAT
>KN716348.1:103743-119586 GCA_000816705.1 Dictyocaulus viviparus
TTAATATTGTTATTATTGTTTTTGCTATTATTAATGTATTCTATTTATTAATTTTACTTGAAATTTGATTTCCATTAGAAAGAAAAACATCATTCTTCTTACTGTAGTAATATTTTTCTTTCATAAAAATCCTAGAATCTTCTATTTCAGCAAATCAATTAATACGTGGAAAAATCAATATACTAATCGATATGCAAATTATCATCTCTGTAAAAAAAAGAGCATTATTATTATAAAGTTAATAATATAGGAAAAAAATTTGCTCAATGGTTCTTCAGAACAGAAAAACGTCATCAGATCGAAACGTGTCTTATTGATTGTCGAAGAAAAAAAATCAATAAATCATTGAAAATATTTTGTATTATGCAAAATTCATTTCAGATATATCGATAAAGCACTAGAAATAGAAGATTTTCTTCAATACAAGCTTAAAGTTAATTATGAAAATCGATCGTATTCATATTCGGATTTTTGCGGTACTCAATGTGAAACGAGTGACGCCGTGAGTTCTTTTTTTTGTCCTCGTCATTTTTTCCCCATAGTTGAAGACGATATAAAAATTTGTGTTAACGTTTTGGATTAGATCATAGATCACTGAAAGCTTTTCTTCTATGAATGATTAAATTGCTTCCAGTAAGTCTTCGGGAAAAATTGAGGAAGCTCCATCATTTCCCAAAAGCATTTATACTTCTCATTTTTGATAATTGTTGAAAGTTTGAATATTTTTTCATTTTTTCAATACTGTAAATGCTTGGATTTATAATCTCGGTAAAATTTATCGTGTAAATTTTGTAACGATTATGTTAAATTGAGGACGTTTCATAAAGGTCGATTACTTCTAAGCCATTCAACCTCACATTCATATCTTGTTGATTAGAGGAAGAAGGAAATCAAATGAGTTCAATGAAAACTATGCCATAAATTTTTACACCAGTAAAAAATCAATCAATTAATCAATAACGCATCGAAAAAGACAACGATTATAGCTGATTTGTGCAAAATCAACTTTTTATGTAACTACAATTAATAGTAAAATACAGTAGATGCAGCTTCTTAGCTAGGGGTAAATATGATTAAAAACTTTATTTATAGGTTAACATTTTCCTCACAATGTTTCGTGATCAGCAACGGAAAGGTACGAATCGAGTGAAACTGACATATCCCTCAATGAACGTTTTCGGTCATCGAGTCTATTTGGCCAACAACTTTTTTCTGGTTCGCGTGAACAATCTGTACGTTTAATAGTAATCGATTTTTTTTGAAGCTATATATATTCACTCATAAAAGGTTTCTTATTAATGTATTGTATTATTTACAAAAATCTGGATAAAAAACAGCTCAGGGAGACTCACCTTATGAGGAAATGAGAAATGTTTCGTTGCAGTCATTCTCATTTAAATCTTTGACCATTCATCCTTTATCGATTGCAAAGTGTATCAGAAGACGCGAAATTCGTTATACAAAAAAAATTTTTATTTAATAATAAAGTTAATAAAGAAAGATCCTTGGAATTAGATAAATATGCAAATGATTGGTGTAGTGAAGTGGCTAGCGGTGTAACTTTCGCCTGGAGTTGTGATTGTTCATCAACGACCCGTTAAGATTGTCGTATTCAAAATGCATTACCTCTGAGAGGAAGTGGAGTAATAATATGAGGAAAAAAGTGATACGCTGGCTAATTCATGCCATAGACCAAACGATATTCACCAACTATTAGGGTCCGAAACATTGGTACCAGATTAATCTGAAATGGTAAGCCGTATTGACTTGGCCACAGACTGGTCCTATCAAGCCATTGTAAGGATCACTTCTATTCAAACCCTTACACGATAAGATTAAAACGAGTACGTAGGGTATCTTCCTACAGTAATTAGTAAAGCCATTCAATATCTTATTGCTTGTAATCTATGAACAAAATGAAAGGCTTGTTTCGCCTTAAAACGGACTCAAGCTTGACTCAAAGGAGTCAAGCTTGCTCATCAGTGCAATCGCCGTTTTTTCTGAGACACTGCATCAAGCACAATCATAGAGCACGGACTTGTCAAAAGACCTAATTTTCCAATATATTCCTTAAATAGAAACGAGAGTAGTACCCCTTTTTCGAATAAGAAGCGAGAGAAGCGAGGAAAGAAAGCGAGGGTCAGAGTCTTATCTATGCAAATTTTGTTTTGTTATAAATAAATATTGTTTCAGATCACAAATAATTGAAGAAACACGTTTGATTGCGATTAATTTTCATGCAATTTACAACAATGAAAGTTCAGTAGCGATTATGCGTGCATGGGAAAAGGTTTGAATCATCTCGTCATCAATTGTAAATAAACAAACAAAAACAAATGTAAATAAAAAAGTTCTGTGACGAAAAACTACACTGAGAGCCACTTTTACAATATTTTCGTCGGAATCGATCTTCAAGGTTTTATAGATTGTCTCTTTCATTCTTTACTCAAGTTGCACCTGTTTTCTCTTGAGGTGTTTTGGTCCTGACAAGAAAACCTGAATGTTCATAAGTTATCGATTCCCTCAGTATTTATTCATGAAGATCTAACGAAGCCATAGTAATGAGAAAATGAGAGCTTATATTTTATAAAAGCTGTTCGAATTGCTTAGTTACTAATTATTTTATTTATTATTAATTATAATAGGTTATAATGGTATTGATATCACACGCTTTTGAGTTAGCTATAAAACTCGTGACCTCAGTCGGAACTCTACGAGTTGGTGTTCTGCGAGTACCAGACAGAAGCTATAAAAGTCGGGTTCAAATCCCGATTTAAGCTATGCATTTTGTGGCTAAATCAGAAGCGTGAGATATTTAAAATCATTTTATTGATTGGCGTTGATCGGTTCGATCCTCCACAACCTGACCCGATATTTAGGCTGTTTTCCAATACTCTCAGTCCACTATCAATGATCCGTTGATACGAGTTTTCTGTACCAGTGAGGGTTTGGTGTCAGAAGAAGTACGCAGAACTGGTGATTTTTTCTCTTATCATCCAAAAGGGCATGTTTATTTTCAGTGTACTGCAAAAACAACAAAGCGAGGCAAATAACAAGAAATATCCTATCTGTAAAGTCATTGTTCTGATTTGGTCGGCTTTCCTGTTCCACGATTTTAAGCTTTCAAAAAAAAAACAAATTTGTGTAGAATGTGGGGTAACTTTTCTTTCTAATTAATATTTCAATCAACCAAATAGGTATGCCGATATAATTAGCACCCACTAAATTTCACTTCGAGCCTAGAGGTGGAAGTGCCACAGCGATACTCAGGCCCATCAAGTCTCTAGCCCTCTTCGCAGACCTTGCAAGCCCACTATTCCTCCGCAGTCAGTAACTTGCTCGAAGAAATTTGGCTAGAATAGATAGCACTGATTTAGTGAACAGTGTTCAACTCGAGGCACTGTATAGACCAGACTCGCATTTAATCACCTCTATAATATCGTGTTGAAGAGAAATACGTAGGCAAATCCCGCAGCAGAGTCTAGTCATCGCCAAAGCTTATCTTAATGTGATTAAATACACTGAGGTTCTTAAGAAGACGAGTTGCTGGGAAGGAAAATAATCTAGATTAATCTTATTGTAATTTTATAATGTCGTGTATAATGCGTGAGCAACAAGCTTGTTTAAAGCTCCAAGTCGAAACCGTGCTCTTGAAAATACAGGATTTGAGTATAATTAATTCCCTAGGAGAATAATTCAGTAGAATTACTATTATCATTATTATTATTCAGGGCTTCTGGCGATGCCGTTGATGGGAGCAACTCTACTGATCCTCATTGTATTCACAATGGCGACAACATTACGACGTGATCCAATAAAAAGCAATCCACTAGAGTCATTTCTAGGAGTTATTTGCCCAATTATTTCACTTGTAGCCTCATTTGGACATTTATTTTGGGTACATTTTTGAAATAATATGCTTATCTTCATTCTCTTTGAATTTCTGTACTTTTTTTGCCAATGATCTGTAGCTGTAGCTGATCATATGGTTTAATGAGTTCACTACATCTAATTTAGCTGCGTTTTGTTTTCCTAAACCTTATTAGAGATGTACACGTTGATCATGTTTGCGCAGTTGATCATCATGGCTCTAGAGGAAAGACTGCAAGCTAAAAGAATAGCTTAAAATAAGCGCCATTACATTTTTAAGGGATTGCACATCACCCAATAAAGTCAATTAATAAATAGTTCAGCATGGTTTGACTATATAGCTGTAATTTGAAAGACCGGTCTATTATGACAATGAGGTGATATTTAGATAGAATGAGGTAAATTTAACAAAAGCTTCAGTCCGCAAACAATAAAATTTGACAAAGCAGACATTGTTACTGCTTAAATTGTCCGCTAAAAAAAGAAGATATGGATCGAAAGGTCCTCAATTTTTATCAAAAAGATCGGTTCTACATTGTCCGTTAGAAAAATATAGATCAAATTTTCCTCATTATTAATGCAAATCAGTGATGAATTTAATTCAGATGGGCTTTGAATTTTTGCCAATCGTCACCGTCGTACCGTTTTTGATTTTGGCAATCGGTGTTGACGACGTGTTCATATTCATTCATGCATTTCATCTGACCAATGATAAGTAAGCTTACTTTACTACTTAGATTACTGTATATAGTTCCATTCATTGATAAATTAAACTATTTTGGTTGGGTATTTGATTTGTACCACGCTCTTATTTTGAGGGGAAAACCTCAAAAATATCATGAAGTGCTAGTCGTTATGCAAAAATCATATTTGATGCCGAATTTGTTTAATACCTCTATACCTCAGTGTATTGTAATATGTTTTAGTTTCGCTTTTTTTAAACGTATTCAGTTTGTTAGAGCGCATTACTTAAAATTGATTTTATCTATTTTTTTTTACTAGACCTAACACTAGAATGTCCTGTAGCTACTTAAACTCGTAAAGATGAGGAGTGACGATGAAATTGTTGTGCTTTAGGCAATCGGTACAGGAACGAATAGGTAAGACATTAGCTGATGCCGGACCCTCTATTTCGATCACCTCACTCACTAATCTACTTTCGTTCTCAATAGGAGTCTTCACCAATACACCAGCAATATATGTTAGTTCCTTTTTTTTACTCATTTTTTAAAAGTTTTCTAGTTACTAGCATGTATCGCTACTATTATTTTCTATATGATATTAGAATGGGATAAATATAAATGGGATAAAAAAATAAGGACATAAAAAGCTGTGAGTCACATGAATGAAAAAGTTGCAAGGTAGATGAAAATGAGGGAATAAATGAATATAAATATAAATATTCCCAGGCAAATGTTAATTTTTACTCATCTTTCCGCAAGTTTTTTTCGAAATCCACTAAATGTCTTTGCCTCATCCGTATTCATCGTGAACTTCTTCATCAATCGATTCTTTGCATTACGTAAAAGATAAAGAAACGAGGAGAAAAAAAGAGGTGAAGAGTTTAAAAAATCAAGTTCACATCGTTTCAGACATTCTGCGTTTTCATCTCCGTCGCAGTCGTCTACGATTATCTTTATCAGATTTTCTTTTTCTCGGCCGTATTAACCCTCGGAGGTCAACGAGAAGCTCGACGTGGAAACGCATATCTTTGCTGTCTGACAGTACCACCATCGACAAAGGTATAAACGAAAAAATGTATATTTAAAAATGTACAAATGTAAAAAAGTTTTTTTTCAAAAAAAAAAAATTACGTAATGCAAAGCATTCTAGCTGTACAGTTTGGAATAGATAGTGTATATCACATAATATTTATAAATTTGTATCGACAAGCCCTTAAGGCGTTTCAAAAAAGCTTAATGATATTATGATTTTGTAGAATAAGTGCTTTTCTTAACAGAATGCCTAGTAATTTTTGGAGGATGACAAGACTTTTATCGATTGCTTATTGATTAGATTCGTGATAAAGTTATAAGTCTTACAAAAAAAAACATTAATGTAAATCAACCATATGATTAAATATTTCAGTGAGTACTAACAAGGTTTTTCTCTAATGAGTTACACTAATCGATTTGATCTGCTTCTAAATGAACGTATGAGAGGAGCATTGACTAATCAGAAATGATGAGGGAGATTTATAGCTCTTTCTATAAATTTAGTAGATCACCACGAAACAATGAATATGTCAATATACTGTAGAGTTGTATTGATTTTTTAAAGCTGTGAAGAAAAAGAATGCATTGATTTCAATGCATGGCATACGTCATGAATTATGTGTTAGCGGTTTAATAATGTACCTTAATTCACTAATTCTTCTATTTAAATGACATAATATAGCTAAAATTTATTGATTTTGCTATTTGATCTACTATAAAAATATTAACTCTACCAAAAAAATTCGGCTAGTTTTGTTTTAGACAGAAAAGGAGAAAGAGAATTGGCTTCATAAAGTTACCTCAAAAGCACTCAATACAATTCTTGATGCATGGGTTGACTTTAGTCTATCGATTTGGAGCAAGTTTATAATAGGAGGTAAATTTTGAACTCATATCATAAGGTAAATATCAAATAATTTATATTTGAGTTTTGAAAATGGCTTTCTAAGTATTATCCGCAGTACTTGTTATTATTGTATTTTTTATGCATATCAAATGATAATACATAATTATGTAAATAAACAGCTCGTTCTATTTTGTACAGTATCCATTTCTTTTCATCTACGACGTTGGCATGTTGCCATATTTCTGTTTGAGAAGAAAAGAATGATGGAAAACTGTATTTTGAAAGCAATAACAAAAATTTGGATGTAGAAGTGATCCGTTAACAGAAATCATCTAGCTTCATCCTAAACTTGTACTGCTCCTTTATATTGTCCTTCTGTCTTGTTTCATACCATTTTTTGTAACCTCATGAATACTACATATTGGATTGAGTTTGCCGAACTTGTTCTGAACTCGTTGTGTAGGACTTTTGGAAAGTTGTATTTATTACTATATCATGATGGTCTTGAGTAAATCACAAAACTAGATGTCTCTAACGGGATTCGAATCCTAGCCAGATGTGCTACCGATTGCTTTACCCAAGTTCCTGCTAGATGATAAGATAGGATAAGCTTAAAATCAGTGTTGACCAATCCCTTTAGCGGAATGCGTCTAAGTATTTGCGTTCACCGCGATACTGTGGAGGTGGTTGAGTACGAGCTTTGCCTATACAGTACCGCTTGAGTTCATCACTCTTCATTAACTCAATGCTACTTATTTTACCCAGATTTCTCTGTTACCAATTCGACTTCTTCGAAGGATGTCGGGCTTAGTAGACCTGAACAGCAGCAACGATTTGATTGAGCTTACGTGTCCCCTTATCACCTCCATCACTGCGCCACTGGTTCCTCTTTCTTAGATGGACCACTCAATATCATCACTAATATTTTAGTAATTTTAGGCAGTTTCTTTGTAATCTATCGAAATTTTGAAATTTAAATTTGAGTTGTTTTTTTAACTTACATGTGTTATTGAAGAGCTGATCATTGCTGTTTCACAATCTTTACTGAATACCTCAACTTCGTAATTGTAATCAATTTAGATAATTTGAGTAAATGATTGTAATTTTATTCATTAAAAGTGAAATTTAATTGTCATTCATTACCGTATTACATTTATTTGAGGAATAATGTTGATCTACTGGACGGTAATGATTCACGGTGTGATGCAAATTAAAGTCGGATTATCGTCTGAAAAATTATTCCTCGAAGACTCACCACTTCTTGAACTCGTACGAATTCAGACCAATATCATATTCAAGGAAGGCGGACAGGTTCTGCAGTCACATTGCATAATATTTGTCAATTTAATTATTCTAGTAAACCTATCTATTTAAAAACAACAAACATTTTCCAATTTACACATTTGTGCAGCTTGAAGAACAATTTACCTCATCTGGAAGAGGGAAAGAGTTATAAAAAGTGTTTTTTCGACAAATTATTGAATAATGGCACCCATTCACGGTTTCATTGTAAGGAAAAATTCTCCGGAATTTTTGAAGCACTTTTAACTAGGTAGAATAAAGAGGATGTGAGTAGTCTCTATATTGATTTGAGATGACCAGTCTGTTACCATATGAGTGATGCTTTTTCTCGAAAATTATTCTGTTTCTTATTTACCAACCCCTGAGTGAAAGAAGCCTTAGTTTTTTGTGGACGAACTTCAATTTGCGTACATTGATTCAAACCCGCGCATAACTGCCCTCCGCCCTACCACTATGCTAGTCCGCCGTACCTCCTAAAATGAGGCTATTCGGTTCGCTCCATTTCTCATATACCTAATGAATATTAATGACCCCAAACGTCTAATATCTTACAAATTCATAATGTTTTCTTTTAGGTGGCTGTATTCGTGAATAATCCAAGAGATATGCATTTACCAGAAACCGTACCAGAAATTATGCGAGTCCTACAACGATTTGAAACCGCTAACAATAGTGTCGGTGCGGCAAGTACACATATGTGGCTTTACCGTATCTTCCGTACGTAGGAGAAAAGGTAACATATGAGTTCAGCTTGAAATTATACTAAAAAAGAGATGTGAGGTATTAAAAATTGAGGAACGATCGATTAAGTATTTTTTATGACCAATTCAACGTTTTTCTTTCTACTCTTTATTGCATTATAAATCCATAAGCAACATCTGCTAATGACGTCAACAAATACTCTAATTCTTCAATTTGATGGTGTTCGTTATTGATTAGTCGAGTCTTATTTTGAGGAGGAAGTTAACTAGTAATAATTATACGGTATGAGGTCATATTAACTTCACCGTTCCTGAAAGCTACAAGATTTACGTGTTTCGATCTCTTATGACTACTTGTATCTGTTTCCTACCAACTGAGATGATTTATAATGGTTTCGTTCTTATATACCTAAAAATAGGGAGGCATAGTGGTGCAGCGGTCGAGGTGTCACAGTGACACGCAGGCCCTAATGAGTTGGCGGACGCACCTCCATCAAGGTTTCATCCCTCCGGGTCGGTCGGCTGGAAAACATACTTTCAATATAGTTTAATAAAGTTCATACCTGTTAATGGGCGAGTATTAACAAGTTATCCATTTTGAACTAATACGTCAAGCATTGAGTGATCAGATGAAGAGAGTAGTGCAATCGGTAGCACAACAAACCGCACATCTATCGATATATATGGGTTCGAGTTCTGCTTGAGGCTTCAAATTTTTCGATTAATTCAGCTTCCTTAAGGGATATAAGAAAAACGTCATTATAACTCATCATAGTTGATGAAAAATAACTAAAAACAACTATAAAAAGTGCAATTTCAAATTCTTTTAGGAACATGGTTCTATTGACTTCAAATATCGCTATCTACCAGAATTCTTTAAGCTACAAGAATATCGTAGATGGTCTCATTTCGTCAATCTAGGTGATCACAGGTTCGACATAATATTGTTGTTCATTATGATACACACATTTTTGAGGTACTAAGTATAAAGCACTTAGAATTTGACTCATGCTGCTTTTATCCTAAGCGAGATGTTCATTTACTCTCCTTGAATGATTTTGAAAAGTATTAATCCAAAAAACCACATTCGTTGCCTCACTGATAAGCTTGAAGAGTCTCATAGTGATAGAAAATCCGAATGAATCGGACGTTGATTAATCTCCTCTATCTATTCAGAGATTGCCTTGCTGAACGACCGTCATGTCTGCAGAAGTTCGTCTTCTCTACCGGATTTCATAACGCTGTCACATGGACGGAACGTCTGAATTTATTAGAACAATGGCGAAATATCGCTAAAGAATATCAACATCTAAATCTGACTATTTATGAGGATTTCTCCATGTATTCCGATCAGGTGATAATTTTCCTCAAATTTTCTGAAGTGTTGAAGAAAATAAGCGCCTTGATCATATAAAAGCTAATTGATTATTTGAATGAATTTCACTCATTCTTCTATCATTTAACCTCACATTCTCTCTATTGACTCATTTGATTTGTCACTGATAACAGAACTAGACTCAACCACATTCTATTCGTATGTTTTATGAAGTGGAAACTATTTTTTGAATAACTGCTTACAACCTTATTAAATCCTTTAAGGACTATTTTTCAGTTGCTTTCGATTGTTCCTGTTACTCAACAGACGGTATTTTTTGCCCTCATCTGCATGCTTTTGGTTCTTACCTTATTCACACCGTCTCCAGTGACAATTGTCACATCGTCCTGTTCAGTGTTATCAATTAATTTAGGTAAGTTCTTACTTAAATATATATTACAATAATAACAAATGTATAAATGACCAATATGACTAAAATAAGAACTAAAATTCGTACCACTGGACTCTTTTTCATCAGCACTCGCCCATCAATGGGTTCTGTCTGGTGAGTCGATATCGGCATTGCATCCAATTAAGCTGATAATTAAAGTAGCAGCCAATGTATAATCTCTCATAATTGATAAGATAAGATAATTGTTGGCGTTGATCAATCCCTTGTGGTGGGATGCGCCCCCGCATTCATGTTCAACGTGATATCGTGAAGGTGGTTGAATGAGTGCCTGGTCTATACATGACTTGAGTTGACCATTCTTCACCAAGTCAGTGCCAGCTATCTTACCCAGACTCCTCTGGTACCAATTTAGCGACCCTGGAGGGATGGCGGGCTTGGTAGGCCTGGGGGGCGGCCGTGAACTGATTCGGGCCGGCGTGTCACTGCGGCACCTCCCCCACTGAGCCACTGCGCCCCCATAATCTCACATAGCTATTTTTATTTACTTCCTATCAACTATGGTAGGTCATAAGATTATACCCTTTTGATATAAGTAAAGCATCGAGTACTTGTAGAGGAGGGCTTCGATAGTGTACTGGATAAGCACAACAGATCGGAGAACGGACGCAACAGATCTGTGTTGGCTTAACAGTGTTGAGTTGGCGTTTCGCCTAAAGTTCCGAGTTTTGTGACTAACTCAGCATCATTATGAGTATCAAAACGCCATCGTAACCCAGTGTAGTTGATAGAAAATAAAAATAATCTGAATATTGTTATTAATAATAAATATTTGAAGTAGCGCTCATAATTTATCTGTTTTTACGACTAAGAACATTAATGTTATAAGCATTTAAGCAATTCACTTCTCTCGTAGTTATTTTTAAGTGTTAATAAAATTTTACTCTATTTGATTTCTATTAATTACTTTAGGAGTATTTGGATGCCTCGTATATTTGAATATCGATTTGGATCCAATTTCTATGACCACCTTGTTGATGGCGATTGGTTTCTCAGTTGATTTTGTGGCTCATATCACATGGCACTACTATAAAGGAGATTTTCCGGTATGAATAATTATACGTTATTTGGAATAGCTGAAAAAAAAGCATTAAAAATGATGAAGTTAGGTTGGTTGGTATTTGACTACGGCTCAAACTGCTCCATGTTAGGTTAGAAATTTGATAGTACTTGGAGGCAAACGCTTACTGGTAGTCATCGATATTCTCAATGTCGGTATCTTCTGACAAGGCTAGCTAAGAATTTTTATGGGTCCCGATTTGAGAAGGTTCTTGAACTTCGCTGCTTAAAAAAAGACAACTTTCTATCCTTTACTCGTAAGGAAAAGTCTGGCACGACGGAGTCTTTCGGAACTTTTCCAAGTCCATATAAAATGCTTAGATCTTTCTTTAGTCGTAATCTCATGCTGGAGCATAGATGAGGAGGACTGTTAAAACTGATATTGGATCACGCCTTTTCAATCTTCAAAGGCTCACAAACCAATTTCAATGAAAAATGCTTCACTGTTATCTTTGTTATCGTTTGTCTCGTGGAGCAGACCTTCTGGTTGTCAGAAACAACACCTAGTAACTGGTGTCTTTTTGCCTCGGACAGTTCAAGGATCTTCAACGTGGTTTTCTTAGAATGAACATATATTCAAAAATATTTTGAAAAAAACTCTATTGGTAGACAGTGCTCGTGCTATATAGTGTTGTTCGAGAGCTCCTCCAGAGTCTGGAAAAAGAGACCCATTGCTTTTGTTGTCTTCTAGGATTTTCACCCAATGTGATTTTAAAGAGCTTCTCTATCGATGTCTGAGTAGTTTGCTTATAAGCAATAAGAAACGAGCACAAACATGAATGTACTTATGTGCATGTCGAAATATGAAGTAATGTGATGCACTACAATGAGGTAATTCATCTCTTGAATCCATCCAAGTCTCAAGGTAAGTACAAGTTCTTTTATTGATCTGTAACCAACTTCCCATCTACTAGGTGAGGTTGAACCTTGGGGAGTCCTTTAAACGGAAGGAATACTAATACAGTATCCCTGTGTAATCAAATATTAGAAGTAATATCTGATAAATCTTGAGGATAATGTTATGATTATTTTCGATCAATGTTGCAGAATAAAAGAGAACGAATTCGTCATGCACTGGCGTCGATCGCTTGGCCGATGTTTCAATCAGGCACATCGACGATGATCTCTATCGTTGTACTTGCAGCTGTTCACGCCTATATGGTACAGGTGTTTGTGAAGGTAAGTTTATACAGAATTTCGTACTTTTCGTAAGCACTCAATTAGAGTAATAGCGGATTTTTCTTTGTATAGGAATATAATTAATTACTGATCTTAGAACTATAATAAAGTACAAATTTCAAAAAATTGTAGAATCGCATTAGTGGTGCTATTAAGATTTCCTTAGGCAATGTAATTTATTTTTTGTTAAATGTTACTGGAAAACAATAGAGGCAATAATATGCTTTTTCTGCGTGAAGTTTAACTACAATGGGAAGCTCAAGTACTGAATAGAATCCCTTGAATCATGAAGTACTGCTCACAATACTGAGTTGATCATAACATTTGGAACATCAGCTCTCCACACTAGACCACACATCTGTGAGGTGCGGGTGCGAGTCCCGCTTATGGAGCCAAGTTTTAGAATAGACTCAGCATTATGACGACATGAATTATAAAAATAGGTTATTATGATCTATATTATTCGGTAAAGAAATGAAAAAATTACATTGATAGATCATATCAAATAGTCCTGGTTCTTTAATACTGAGCTAGAAGTGAATCGGATGATGTGATTTATATGATACAATAACTCAATCAATACATATGCTTATCATAGCGTTTCGTTTAGGTCGTCGTGTTGGTGGTATTCTTAGGCATGTGTCATGGTCTGATTGTATTACCAGTTGTGTTCGCCGCTCTTCCGTTCAACAAAGCGCGATTTCCTCAGGATAAATCGTTATCACTCACTACTATCATAGAAGTGAAGCCCAGTATAGGGCGTCAAACCGGTCAAGCATAGATAGCAATTGTTCTCCCTCTTGTTTAGACATACTAGTTGCACTTACATGTTTTCTTCTTATTTAATTTTAGGTTATTCCCTTACATTTTGCACCCTCCATAATTATATTACGGGTCCCACCCTTTCTGTGCTATAGCATGTGTCTCACGCGCTTCTGTTTGTTTATTTTTATTTAAATCTTTTTTATTTTACACTTTTTTTTATCTAACAGCTATATTTTTGCTTACTGATGTTTATCACTTCGTGTGCATTCACTTGTTTATATTTTATCGATTTTTTCATGATCAAATAATATAAAAATATTAATACGATATTTTTATGTATGTATATCATATTTACATATATATGTATATATTGATTGATTGGTTGTTTCACAAAACAATATGCATATTTATATCTTATCTAGAGCCTCTGGCGGGACTCGCAAAACTGCGAGTTGCGGATCCGAGTCCTGCTTGAGGCTCCGGATTTCGTGGCCAGCTCAATACCGATGTGATATCAATACCACACGATAAAAACCTATCATTGTTGATAGAGAATAAAATATCCTCTATAAAATACACATGTTATGACTTTCTTGGAATGCTTAGATTTTTAGAAATTCTGAAAATTCAAAAGAACACGCACTATCTCCATCATTATTAAGAGGAAAAAAACGCGATAAAATTTGTTCGATACCACAGTAGTCTACTGATTGTATACCAAATCAGATCACTGACCTAACACGAAGATCTGATTCGTTCCATACACTGTAAAAGAACTATCATTATATCGTCAATGATGCTGAGTTGGCCGCAAAACTTGGGACCTCAGACGTGACTCGAACCCGTACTTACGAATATCCTTGTGCCGTGCTTATCCATCACGAGCGAGTGCCATTAAGACTTAGTATAAGTGAAGCATTGAGTGGACGTAGAGTGAGGGCCTTGGGGGTAATGGAATATAAGTGCGATTCGAGCCCCACCTGGGGTTCCAAGTTTTGCGGCCGACTCAGCATCATTGGTGATATCATAACATCATAACAAAATAAAAAAATTACTACGACTCCTGTTTCGGCCTAATGAAACTGAAATCAGTTATAGGACAAGATTTCAGTAAGCCTCCACTTATATGACTGAACGATAATCAAACACCTAAGTGAAAATTTCGAGATGATTCTTAAATGACTCAAAATCTGTATCAGAACCACCTCAACTTATTGAACAGTGGGTTCCCAAAGAACTTCTCATTTTAATGAGGAATCGCTCGAAATTATCAAATATGAATGAGTTGCTCAAAAAGATTGTAGAAAGACTCAAAGAAAGGCAGTTTTATGACGCTTTTTAGGCGCTCACCTCTCTGATCTTAGCGGTATTAAAATGTGTGATCTGTTCTGTGTTAAACTATACGATTTAGCAGCTTCTATTTCACCTTCACGGTACTCTGATGTTGAAGTGTTAACGACAAAAACTGTTTAAACCTAATTTTTCCTATTCAATTCCAAAGGCCCGATGTCGATTCCGATTCATTTGCTTGAAAAAATCGAGGTTGATGACAAAGTCCGACTTGACAGGTGCTTCGGTGTTGATGCTTCGATGACAGGTGCATCACCAGCACAGTCACGGCATGTTTCAGAGAACAGTTCTTCCTCAACGTCATATTTGTTGGCTGGTATCTTCTCTTATTGGCCATTCCAATAACGTCATTATTGATATTCCTATCGTGCATTGCGACGACTTTAGTTCAGCATTGTACTAGTGTTTGTCCCTTGTTCATTTCGATAACCTCAAGTCACGCCACATATCCTCTTTACTAACCGCCGACAGAATCCTGTGAGAGATGAGAGCCATTGATGATAAATTGTACCTATAAGCTCAAAAAAAAACGCATGTTAGGTTGAACAGAAACTTATTTCAAATGAGGAGCACAGTTTTAGACTTTCAGCTTATTTTCTGAACTGCCATTTCACTAATTTATTCATTTTTCATGATCAGTTGTTAGTCACTACCGTTCAGATTCTTGATATCTACCAAATAGGTATTCAGAAGCGCGAAACAGTTCTGACGCCTGAAATCTTCCTAATCTTCCAAAGGATTATATTTAGCAAATCTTTTTGCTTAAATACTTAACGTCTATGGTAATTTACGAGTAAGTTCTAGAGTTAATACGTTTATTTTTCAAAAACAACACGACAGTCAAATTGAAGTACACTATCTTACTAATCCGTATTGAAAAAAAACATTCCTCACCTATCACGATAACAACAAAGAGGCAAAAACGATAGAACTCAAAGAACTATTTTCATTCGTTTCAAGTGAGTTGTTTACATTAAGCCGTTGATTTTCATGGTATGTATTTTACAGGACACACCGTCATTCATATTATCTATTTATGCTGTTGCTCATCAATAAACAACAACAGCAATAATAATAACAATAATCGACAATACTATTTCGAAAGTGTGTTATCAATGATAGGTGAACTGTAATACTCGTCGTGATTCCACAGTGTGATAAACGAATCCAAGAAAATGGTTGACAACAGACAATTGAGGGTCACTGATAATTGTCTTCAGGTCAATAAGATAATTGATATAATATATATAATATATATATAATATATATAT
>KN716348.1:128146-139345 GCA_000816705.1 Dictyocaulus viviparus
CTTTTCATTTAACCATGTTTTTTTTTGTTTCTGGATGATGAGCAAAATGATTATTTTGACAAGAAGCCACTCTTTAACGAGTTCAATCTGGACGGCCAATCGCGTCAGAAGTTAATATCACAGCATTCTATGCCTATCACAATTGATAGAAAAATAATAAGTAAAATATTTAATAATAATAATAAAATGGCAGTGATAGTAATTACTATGAAGAATAGCAATGATTTATAAAAATAATGATCTCTATACCATAACACACAACGTCTGCCCACTACCTCAAGTAAAAATGGAGGTCATATGACGAGGTAAATCAAAAGTACTCTATCGTACTCTAAAGTTAAATATATTCAGTTGTACTTACGATAGTACTGTGGAGTAATAGTAATTGTTTCAGCCGACTTTACCAATTCCACGTGATTACTACGTTCTGCCACAATTCGCATCAAAACTTGAGGAACGAGTGACACTTATCAAAAAAATGCTACTACTGTTCAGCAAAAATGTCTTAGACGATACAAGTCCATATTACCTAATGATAAAGGAGGTACGTTCAGTAGTACTGATTGAATACAAGTGTATTTTTTGAGTTCTTACAAATTTTCTACTATCATTTTTTTCACTCTTATATATTCATGTAAATCTCATTAGAGAATAACACGTTAAGTTTCATTTTAAGGTGATTTGTTAAAAAAGTAAAATGTGTAGAAAAAATAATGTAAGCTTGTGACGTTTCCTATTATGAGCTTAACCGTGTCGGATCGTTGTTTTTTGTAAGAAATATAGATTTCTTCCTTACAGGTTTCTTAAGAGCTATAAGATTATCTCTAATGCAATTATGTTTGGAACCTCATGGAAAATCCTCAATATTACAACTAAACATTATCACTACAACCTCAATGAAATTATGAGTGTGCAAAGTAGAATGTCTACATCAATCTCTGTAGAATGCGTTACGCCATCGTTATCAAGGTGGCATTGTGGAGGCGATTCGATGCGAGTGATCTAAAGAATGACCTGAACTGACAACCCTTATATAATCTGTTTATTTTACTAAATAACTCTCATACACACTTGTCACTTCCTGAGGAAATAGAGGTAGAACATTAAAATGGAAAGCTTACATATCTTTATACCATACACACACCTTTTCAAAAAAAGTGATTGAGTTTGATGGTGAGGTAAACAAGATATGCAAATAATCACAGATGATTCTTATGAACGCTAATATCAGTACTATAGCTGAGCCCTTTTCTTGGGTGGTTCTTACTATAATAATGATAAATGAAGGTTTTGTTTCACTCAAAGTATATACCTCAATAAAACAAATAACGACAACATTGACAAGCTTTTAACATTTGAGTGTTTCTAGAAATAAAGTTGAGCATTACTTATTTTTAGTGTAATTTTATTATAAATGTCTCAATTCAAGGCTGCTGAAGAAGTTGCAAAATTTGAAATGGACATTGCAAAAGCATCATGGCCCGACACAGAAATGAGGTAAGTGAAATATTTCTACCACACGCGAAGTTTTATTTTTAGAGCGTTTTGTTCTTTCAAAGCAAAATTCTGTTTGCACAACTGATAGAGGTCATTTGTTTAAGAAATGCGTATTCAGTATTAATCCCTCATGATTGACACACTATTGAAAGCTTACATCTAAGCAATTATTTAAGCAATACAATATCAAATGGTAAGCACTGGCGTAATCTATCCCGTTAAGCAGACACGTAACTCATTCATTCGTTCTTCTTGATGTTGTCGTTGAGGTGATTGAATGTGGTGAGGGTAACATATGTAATGACTTCAAATGACCAGTCTGTTGCAAATTGAGTGCTGCTTATCTTTGTAGAATAATATGCTACGAATCATTAATCCCTAAACGATAAAAAGATTGGTTCGTCTATAGCTGGACTTGAACCCGCGTTTGTGATGGTATATAAGGCCCGGTATCATAGCATCCCATAGTAAAACCGCGCTACATAGCTCCTGTTTCAGCAGTAAGATTGACGAAATGGTTTTTTTTTCTTCATTTCTGGAATTTTAATGAAATTATATAAGTGAACAACATTCATAGCTCCTGTGATAGCGTAGCGCAGTTGTACAAGAGGCCGTAGGCTTGAATCAGTCCACGCAGTTTTGCGTCCATTTCCTGGCAAATTACATATTTACTAGTCAGGTGTCGATTATTTTATACCAGAATAGTTTAAGAGTTTAAGGAACCCTATCTTAGTGACGGACTGGCCCACTTAAGTCAATGTATGAATTACTCGTACTCAATTACCTCCCCGCTATCGTGAAAAAACAATCACCAGTGTTTTTTCTTGCACTAGTTTTCTTAATTCCATTAAAAACGTAAAAAAGAAAACGCGCTGAGATGAGCGAAAAAATAGGAAACCTCAGACCACACTTGAAGCTTCACCTCGCAGTTTTCTCATCTGGTAGGTCAACTACCGCATGTGGCTACGAGTTCTGTGATTAACTCAGCAATGTTGGATGGTCATAGTATCATTGCAAGTCATTACATAAATAGAATAGTTTAAAAAAAGAGTTTTTGAAAACTGTAAAAAAGTAAATTTTGTATAGTTTTCCGAATTGGTTAAATGTTAATAGGATGATTGTTTTGATTTTTGAATGGCTTTCTAAAATTATTTTCATTTTGATTCCTCTCGATTGGAAATACCTAAAAATTTTTTCTAACTTAGGAACTACGCTCAACAATACAATCCTTATAAGCTAGATGACTTGGCAAAAGCCTATCCATCAATAAACTGGAAGAGCTATTTTGAAAACCTCTTGATCTCAGTGGAGAATTCGCAACAAGTCGTATCCAACCAAGTACTTTTTTCTCCAGTTGTATTCTATATGTTGTAATTCACTTATGAAGATTACTTGTTTACTTTGACTGTTTATCACTGTGAAATCGTTGAAAATTAGTAAACAATCCAAAGCAAGTCATTTTAGGTGGTAGTGGCGCAGCCGTCGTATATCGGTTGGCTTAATTCGATTTTTGCTGGAAATCATGTCAAAAAAACAACCATTGTCAATTTTATGATAACTCAATTATTATTTGTAAGTTAATCAACTCAATCACTTTAGAAATAAAATCAATCGCCAACGTTCAGGAAGAAGCTGATTTCCTCTCATCAGATTTTCGTAAGCTTGCGATTAAGGCTGACTACGTTCGCTATGCTCAGAAACGAGGACGTGGGATTACAAGGTGATTTCATTCCCTCATATCAATAGTCGCTTAGAAAATAGTCAAAGGAATGACTCAAAGGATGATTTAAGCTATTAAAAAATTCAGGATCGGACGACAAGTAACAAGACGATTTGACGGAGTCAGCAGTCCATCTGCGATGTGCTTAGACGTGGTCATGACGTACATGCCTTATGGACCTGGTACTTTATAGTTATCTCCAACTTTTGAATTGATATTTTTTCTCCTTTCTTTTTTTTCTATTCTAGCAAAAATAATGCTCATAATGGGAGATGAAATACTCCTATTGTTAATGAAATCCTTTTGCTCTAAGTTTTTTTGATTATTTAGCTTTTTTAAAAGCCAAAACCACTATGTGACTTTTGAGTGATTAGAAAAAATCTTCAATTATATACATTTCCTTATCGCTACTTAGTTTGTTGGATTAAGCATTGCTTAGTTGAGGTTAAGCAAAGATTAAAGTATTCTTTGTTTGAAGCAAAATCTCTTGACGACTGATTAAGTGATTGTGAGTGATAAGCGATAAGCCGTACCTTAAGCCACAACATTTCGAAAACACACAAAGACATGCGTTGCTATCGTTAGAAAGAATTAATAAACTGCCTCTGTTGTCATTGAACAGGCAGGAGTGTCCGAACCTGTGTACCTGGGTTCACAGCCATACCCATACTTACCACACTTGCCAGCTATCTGGATACGACTAGTTGGTGCCAAAGAAATCTGAAAGACAAGCAGTACAAATTTTTAAAAGAGCGTTCAGCGCAAATCTATGAGCAGACTAGGTTCCATTCAATCACATCCGAATCGGCAATGGGTAGGGAAGTCCCTCAGGGACTCATCAACTCAATAGCTTATATTATCTTAATGTACATACTGAACAGACTGCTGAAAATACAGTAAGACGTAATGTTTGGATCAAAATAGAATTTTGATTTGTTTTTTATTTGATGATAACAAAAATACGTTTATTATCGGAAGCTTCTAGGTTATGTTTACGTAAAATCGCAAAAAAATCGGGACGAAATCGTTAAGGATCCCAAGCAAGAGACAGAACTCATCATCAAGAGTTTTCAGGTGTTTTTTTTTTTAACTCTGATAAATTACTACTAGTAGAGAATAACCTCGAAGTTTAAATAATGAGGAAATGTTTTGAGAAGACAAATTTTTCACATCGCTTCAATTAAGCGTTATCATAATTTATCAGTCATCAATGAACTTACAGAGAATGATGAGCACTTTGAAATGGATGTCTGATACGTCATTGGAAAAAGCTCGAATGAAAGGTTCTTGTTTTTTTTAACTCAGTGAATTTGCAAGTGCAAATGCACGTGCAATAGAGACATTACGTTAGGAGTAATAAAACCTCATATGCTTTGAGTTACGGAGTTGGTCAAAAATTTCGGATGGCCACAAGATCTATTCGGAGATTTTAAGAATTTTACAGCTGTTGATGCCTATCATAAAGTGAGTCATAGGAAAGAAATACTCAAAGCTGAGTCACATTGAAAAAAAATTTTACTACTGAATTTTGAGATTTCAGCTCGACTACGGTCCAATCATAGACGCATATATTAAAAATCATTCTGATTTCTATCCTATTATAAACCTCATGAGAATGGGATTTGAAAATCGTGAAGCATTTCGACTTATAACACAACCAGCAAACAGGTTATAATGTGTTCTATCTTTACTACATTGATTTACATTTTCAAACAATAATCTAACTATTATCGTACTTTAGTAAGACGGGGTTGCATGGTAAAGTGGTTGGAGGGGCCACAATGACACGCGGACTTGATGTCGTATACACGGGCTCGTGTCCCAAACCATGCCATCTAAACCTCTTTTTACTCAAGAGTCGGTGAATTGGTGCTAAAGTAATCCGGGAAAGAGAACAGCACTGACTTGACAAAAGGCTGGTCATTAAAGTCATTTCAGAGACCACACACATTCAAGGCCCTCACTATAACATAAAGACGAATGGGTGGCGAACCTCTATAAGTAAATGCTTATAGTGTCCTTGTGGAACTCGAGAACATTTTCATGAATTCATAGAAATTCTTCTGGCTAGCAAACATTAGCATTTTGGAGCTTTAAGAAATTAAAGACACTGTAACACACCTCAGAAGCTAAATAAAGAATCAGCTTGGGAGGTATTATCAAACTAAGTATGACATTTTAAGTCTGAAAACAATGAAGCTTCAAGCTTCAAACGGTAATCAACTATTTATTAAGCAAATAATGGCACCTTATTTTTTATTCGGATGATCTTAAATGGAGTTCCAGAAGTAATTTCCTTCAATCACCAGCTCTTGTAAACGCATGGTATCAACCAGAACGTAACTCAATAACTCTACCGTATGCCATTTGGAGTACGCCATATTACAGGTCTAGAACGTTTTTTTCTTTTGCCATTAAAGTATTTTTTTCTAAAGTTCAGCATTTGAGGCTTACTGAATGACTACGGTAGAATAACTAGTTAGTGTTTGGAGTTCTTTTTCAGTTATGAATATCCTAAATCAATTAAATTTGCCATACTAGGCGGCACAGTGGGTCATGAGTTAGTGCACGGTTTTGATGACGAAGGTATGAGTCACTTTTAGTCCATGCTTTTGTGAGGAAAAAACTATTATTCTTAATAGAGATGTAGTGTTGTTGAGAAAAAAAAGACTTACCTACTTATCGAGTCTCTATATTTTTAGGCGCTCTAGCTCATTTCACTCATTATCACTCATATCAAACATATGTTCGCACTATTCATTATTAGTACAGTACATGGTCTTGGTGATCTACGATTTTTCCAGTTTTTAAGGTGTTCAATATGGTCCTAATGGAAGTCTTATTGGTTGTTCTTGGCATCAATGTGGTTGGATGGACGGCAAAACAAAAACCGGTTTTACCGACATGGCTCAATGTGTCGTCACTCAATACAGGTTACTATATTAATTCATGTTAGAAATTTTTCTAAAAGAAAAACTTGAGCTCAGCATTGACTTAGTAGTACGTTATTGAAGTAACCGAAACAGGTCGAGTAATAAGTTAATAAGTTATAAGTCAGTAATAAGTTGAAACCTACCTCTTTCGGAAGCACAACGAAACTCGATTTTTGAGTTTCAGTATGTCATTTTTTCAAATGGTTTTCATTCCACATTTGCATAGAAAATCGAAAATGATGCTAAACTCTTCTGCATGATTACTCCTTCTAATTGTTCCCTTTGTTCAATGAATCAACTTTGTTAAATTTCTTAAGCTCCACATTGCTGGTACTTCTCGAAAAGAATCACGGTGCCATTTGCAGGACGACGATTCAATAGGAACACTTCATCGATACCTATACCTTTTCCACCTCAATTCACTATTTTATCTAACTCAGTACAGCAGTAGAGAGATGTGGTAAAGTGGTGCAGCGCTTTTCAGCTTTTTTCCTAGGGGTATGGTAGGGGATCGATTGAAAACCTGTATTTTTTGTGTTACAGTCTCGTCAGCAGTCAGCTATTGTTCCTATGATAGGACAAGTCCCCTTACACCTTTAGACGACAAACGCTGGTAGCTTTGTATTCGGATGAAAGCTGTTTGGGATTTTTGTGAAAATTTTTCATATACAAAACAAAACGTGCTGTCGTTTATGATGCGTTCAATCGTTGGCGTATCGCTTTATATCTACGGCTTAAAAAAAATATAACTCCAAGTGTTTTTTTTTCTTTGTGAGTGACACCGTCACAACAACGTAGAAACGCTCATGTCCTTCCGTATATTCTGTTTTACGCCGAAAATGTAGAATTCCTCGAAAATAAACCTAACGTTGACGCTTATCTTCCAAAATTGTATATGCATCTCTACATATTCTACCTTATCTAAATGACACTACCTCATTCATTACAGTACACAGTGTTGTCCGGAGAAACTCGGAAATGTTCACTGTGCAAATGGAGCAACCACTCAAGGTGAAAATATTGCTGATCTTGGAGGTGAGTCCAGGATGAACGCTGTTAGTACAGATAATAATCAAACCTCATCATGAAGGAAAGAGATGTGCTTTAAATGACTCCATAAAAGTGAATTTTTCCTCCATAAAACTGGATTATCATGAACTCTGAAGGATTACTGCATAAAATAAAAGCATTGTCGAGTTGTAGCATTATAATGTGAAATGAGTTCGAGGTAACTACTCAGGTCAACAAGCAGCCTATTTATGCTTTCACGAAATATATGAAAACAACGAAATTTCCGAAATCTCTGCAACCTCAATTTCGTCATTATATAGACTCGAAATGATTCATTTATGCATAAATGTTCACTTATGATTATTTTGGAACGTAAGCATTCCTAAAGCAACTACTCAAAAATCACTAATTCCCATAATGAAGACGGCGCATGCATTGTTAGAACATTTTTCATAGACTCCTCCTGCAATGAACTCTATGCTAATTTTCCTTTACTCCTAACGAACTCAAACAAACCTCTTTTTCAGTTGCCATTATATATTGCCTGCTTTATAAATTAATAAACTACTTAGGTCAACAAGCAGCCTATTTAGCTTACACGAAATATATGAAGATGCAAGGACACGAAGAAAAAAGGTGTGCTTTTTTGTATCGATAGATTTATTAAGTATAATATGAGTCCTCTAACAAACTCGAAATCGAACTCAAGGCCCAGTTTAATATGTGGTTCACGCCTCGTTGTTGATATGTTAATTTTGAAAACAGACTCAAAACAACAAACAAGTAATGAGGCGCAAAATATCCGCATATATAATTAAAATAAACAAACATTATCGATTTGTTAGACTACCCGCATTGGAACAATTTACACCGAAGCAAATCTTCTGGATCGCCTACGGTTATTCGTGGTGTACATCACAAACAGATAGCAGCCTTATTAAGCAGGTAAGATGTTTATTTGCTTTTACGACAATAAAAATAAGCTACAGTTAATAGAGGATGGTGAGGTATGTCTATTTTTACAAAGAGGAAACTATTCTGAAGTAAAAGAAAACTGAGTAATGAGTTATTTTTGAAAAATTATATCGTAGATTTTCAGCTACTAACAAACGTTCATGCACCAAGTTCATGTCGTACCAATCAAGTTGTTCAAGATATTCCAGAATTTGGACAGGATTTTGGTTGTAAAATGGGACAGAGAATGTATCCGCTATCAGAACAACGATGTAAAGTTTGGGTTGGGCGTTAAAAAGTTGTTTAAATTTTTATACAATATTGTGTTTTTTGTTTTTTATACAATATTTTTTATACAATATACAATAAAGCTTATCACTTGAGGTGATGTATTCACGTCATAAGGCGACTACTTGCTTAAATGATTTGAAATAATCAATAAACATAAATAGATATGAGGTACAATTTCTACAGTTGTTTCTTATTCTCTATTAACTATGATTGATTATAATGGAATGATATTGTTACCTCATGTTTTTAAGTTAGCCACAAAACTCAAGCCCATAGGCGGGACTCAAACAATTAGCTCGCAGATTTCTGGTATCAACTAGCTTTCTAACGGAGCACACATTACAGAAATCGTATTGAGGTTTTGATTTTTGTGGATGAGTATGAAAAAAACGTACGATATCAATAAGTGAGGTACATTACCACCGTAGTTTTGACATCGATGCACGATGAACAAATTCAGAAAGTAGTTTTTAAATTTATAATGTTATATAACTCTGAGGTGCTAATGATTTTCTTACGATGCGTTTCGGACGTCATTATGAAATTTTCGAAAATTCATTTAGAAACTAACTCAGAAGCATTTGAGGAGTCTAATAGAATATCAGAGTGCTCTATCGATTTGTTGCTATGATCAAAATGTTGTTCGAGTAGATGTCATTTTTCTTTGCTATTTTTAATCAAATCGAATTAAATCAACGAGTTCTATTAACGAAAGGTTTTCGGATTCTTTGAAACGATAATGGTGTAATCTCGTTAGTGGAACCGGTCAAGCTTGTCGTGACGTTATGCTGAACCGATCAATATTGAAGCTTGTTGCGCTATGCTGAATCAATCAATATTGACTAGAACATAGTGATTCGCTTTTTTATCAGCCTATTTATTTAGGTATATATTAGAAAAATATGAGCGAAACTATATATTGACTGACATGTATGTTCGTTTCATTCACGTTTCATCGTCACGTGTATACAAATCGATACGACATGAAGTGACGTTATTGATCGTTTTAACACTGTTATTGTATTGTTATTTATTGATCCAATTGATTGATATAGTATAAAGCAACCATCATGATCAATAAATGAATGGTCTTATTGATTTCTTTGATTTCCAGTTTTACGACAAGAACAGTTTCTCTTGTATGGCTATAGAAACTGGTTCTAATCTAAGCAATTAATCCGTAATTTGTGATATTAAATGAACATTAATAAAACACTCTATGAATCATGCGTGAGGACAAAAAAAAACACCACGAAAATGTTTCACTCATCCTCAATTAGCTGTTTTTTTTCTGTTGTCTGCCTTTCAGCTTATTTGAACGGCTAAGGAGTAATGAAGTCGAATTGTTCCATAAACTTTTATGATATCGATATAAAATCAATAGAATATCAATAAAAACTCTATTGATTATTCAAATTACTTCATTTTTGTCCTTCTCAACTTTCTTTTTCAACATTATCGTATAATTCTCACCTTTACCTCATCATTTCCCTCTTAACATATTTTTTTCTTCACTTATTGTTCTTTCAAGGACACTTCACACTGCCAAGAAGTCTCTTTCGATCAATAAATCGAAAAGTAATGATCTTTTTCTTGTACTGCTACAATGTTATACTTAGAAAAACTTGATTATCGATTGGAAATCATATTTACTTCAATCGATAAGATCGTCATTTCTATTGATAATAATGATTTTGTTTAAAAAAAAGCGTTGTTAAGATCATATTTCATATTTACTTCAATCGATAAGATCGTCATTTCTATTGATAATAATGATTTTGTTTAAAAAAAAGCGTTGTTAAGATTTATTTACAAATGTTATCTAAAGAAAAGTATAGGATTTATCAGTGCTATGAGTATAATTATTAATCTTATTTGCCTCAGTTTACTATCCTCATATAAGGTCTAGTTTGTTTACTCTAGTTCAAAGACATTTCTCAGACTATTCATAACAACGTTAAGTATTTGCTAGATATTTTGTAAATGTCGTTTACATTCTGATACAGTATGACACTTTGCTTACTACATTATCTCTTTGTTAAAAGAGCTGCAATTCATTAAAGTGACCACTTCCGATTACGGTATCATTGACTCCATTTCAAATTTACATATGATTATATTGCTTAATAAACCAGCAACTGCTAACAAACTGTATTCGATTAACGAGAATTTTGTAGCACAAAAATTGCTTTATTTCCTATCGACTATGATAAACAAGATATTATAGTATGATACTGAAATGCTACGTTTTTGAATTAGCCATGAGACTCAGAAACTCAAGCGGAACTCTACGAGGTGTACCAGACCGCGTTGTCTAGACGATTCAAGTTTGAGTAACGTCTAAGATATCAGTTTTGTGATTGACTCATGAATGTGTAATATCAATTTCGTAACGTTCTGATGTTTCTCTTTAAAACTGATAGCATAATAAACTCACCACGGTAGCTCCAAAGCATTTATTCGAGCATATTTTGTAAACACCACATCGCCAATATCATCTCAATAGAACATCAAAACGATTTCATTGAAAAATTACCTCAATAGATGGTATATACCGAATATCTATAGGTGCGGGTTCGACACCTGCCTGAGGTTCCAAGTTTTGCGGCCAGCTCAGCATCATTACTGAAATTTCGCAATGTTTCTTGCAGTTCGTTATAGCACTACCATATTTTTAAAGTATCATTTTATCAATACAAATCGATTGCTATGAAAGATTATGAGGGTGAACGAGTTAGACTTCTTTTCCGTCATGTTATGAAATCTTTTAAACATATTTTATAGAAACTACGT
>KN716348.1:140970-152492 GCA_000816705.1 Dictyocaulus viviparus
TAGGTATAATTTTATACCATTGAAGTTCTGTTCCATTCAATGTGTTTGTCCTTCTGATTATTCAGAAATTAAAAATAATTCCCATTTTCCTAAGAACACCTCCATCAATCAAGATCTAAAGTTGATTACCCAAATTTGTTTTTGTCCTACTGATCCATATATTAAATACCTCGTAAAACAGTAGGACAGGTGCCACATTCAGAAGTAAGCCGGAGTCAGAGTGCGCAGGTTCGCAGCCGCCTCCAAGCTTATCATACCCCTTCTTTGCATCAAATTGCTATCAGAAAGAATTAAGAAAAAATAAGAATATATAGACTGAGCCAGCATTCCAGCACCTCCAATATACCAAGCTGAATGCGAATGCGTGACCGTATTTCGCAGACTTAACACTGAAGCTAATCTTATCTCACCAACCCACATATAGTACTACTGTTCGTGGAACCACTAGAGGCTTCTAGCACAATTTAGCATACGTTCTCCGAAGTTTATTCGAAAGAGTAAAGTTACACTATTATCACATAACGGGCGTAGTGGTCGGAGATAGCCCATCGTTACACTGAATTGCTCGTCATTTCGTAATCGAACGAAGCTTGGTTTCTGTCATTTTTGAATGAACACCACAATCACCTAGAAGAACGAAAGCTTCAGATGTGCTGGAAGTGAATCAACATAAGCCATTGTAGATATCACATGTGTATTCTAATACCAATATGATTCATGATGAGGTAGAATGCGTAGCGCATACCACAGGTAGAAGTCTTTTAAACAAGCTTCATCGTTATTTTTACTACTGACTATTAGTAGCGGAATAATGATATAATGCTGAATATTCAGACGTTGGTGAGAATATGACTCCCTTTGCACCTCCAATGTATTAATGCATCGGACTAAGAGTTCCCATAGGATAGATATGAACACAAAATATTTTTTGAAAATTTATGTATGTTACGTTGGCTTGGGCACTGAGGCCGTGTTGTTCCTCCCAAAGTTGAGTGATTCATCTCAAACATGGATAATCAACCAAACCTTTATTATAAATAAATAAAGAATACAAAATGTTGTATGGATGATGGTGGTACGATTCAGTGAGTGTTAGTAACATTGAAGGCAAACAGTTCTTTTCTGAGAGGAAGTGTGGTTACTTGTTAGGTCGAAGTAGAGGAAGAACTGAAGTGAAGAAAAAAATCTTGATGGATGACTAGAATGCTTTCGTACCTTTATCCATTCAGAGTGTTATGAATAATAAGTGGTGAGTTATCGTCACTATATTTAGTGTTGATTCATTCTTGATGAATGGAAGGGGAGATAACAAGAATGTCGTGCTAGGTGACCTTTGATCTACAAGAATTTAACTATCCTGCAGCAATAATTCTACTGATTCAGCAATTATTTCTGATATTGATTAAGTACTAAGTATGGTAAGAGAAGACGGATTCTGCTTCGTTTTGAACATTTTACAAGGTTGGCGGTCCCCTTTATGAAGCGAAAATCCTATACGTCATATCAGCTTTCGAGAGCAGTTCCATTTTTTTTTCCGATTTTTTTTCTTTTGTATACCTTTTTTACTCAATAGACTCATGGAATCGTGATTAACACCTGTTCTGGTCGATTAGAATGTTGTTTCAAGCATGTACATAACTGAAGGCTTAAAATCCTTTTAAGTCTGGAATGATCATTCTCAAATCTAATGACATTTTTTCATAATTATAATAAAAGAAACTTTTCCATGTGAAGCAATCAAATGTAACAAAAGGACAACAGCTTATGACATATTTTCTAGGAAGCTTGTGCAGAATTACGTCTCGAATATGTCAAAGTGTGTGCAATGACTGGTCAACGCAAAGTCGATAACAAGGAAAGTGAATTTTGTCAAGCATTTGAAAACATATGCTTTCGCATTCCAAAAGATGAACCGGATCAAGCAACAGTACCGTTAGTAGCATTTTTTTCTGAGGAACGATTCACTAACAAAAATAGATTGAAGTGCTGTAAGAACATAACAACGTATAACAGCATAACTTTTAGAACAGCTCTGATCCGAGAACTAGAACCGATTGATGACGATTCAGAAGAAAGCATCGAGAGTACGACGAGAAAGCCGTAGGTTTCATATGTTTGTGAGAAAAATCTTTCATTAAGGTACAAGAATATTTTAAGACTAGACTGATTCGTACTGAGAACATTTCTGTAGTTCCAAAACATGAAATGGATTCGATCTACAGTGCTCGATGAAAGTCTGCATAACAAAAGCGAATCCTAGCCAGAAATATTGGGCTGTCACATAATTTTTTTTCGCGTTTGTACAATTTCGTTGATAGAATTTTTCTTATTCACAAATCATTAAACAACATAGCGGCCAACATCACCAATAATACCATACTTATGAACCGCATACTGATACGCATCTGTCTGCTGGGCAACAATAGGATACTCTTCTACATGAAAGAATGAGGTTGACTATTGAAGAGCTTTAAGGTAGTTATAGACGTTTGGTTTTTTCCTCCATGAATACTGCTTCAAGGCGCGAACGATATTATAATACAATGGAATAATATAGCAATATCAGGGCTATATGGGTTTTATGATACGATGGTCAAGATCACTCTCTACAAAATGTGGCAGGATAACTTTAAAATGTAAGGTCGTGTGTTATCTCTAAGAAAGGTGCCACTAAATCCTTTCAAGGCTTCATTCGCACTGCTGCAGTCAACTCGCGGAGTGCATTCCCGTGATTGTCAGCGTTGGTTATCTGCTCGTAGTTGATCAGCTCATAAGACGAGGTGTCATGCCAACGTCGAAAAGCAAAAAACATTATCGCTCGACTATGAAACCAAAATTTTGCTTGAGCTGTCAAACCTTAGTCTAAAGCAGATAATAGGCAAGGCATATATTGTTTTGCAGTAGACCCACGGCTGATCTCGAGTAATGATTGAGTTTAGAAAATCGTGCTTGTGCGGCAGCAATAAAAGGCTTTTGCAGATGCTCGGTCGCTATCAGCCAATAAATTTAAGAAGGTCATGACATCAGTCTGAGGCAGCCCATTTTACTTAGATGGCGGGCGACAGTATTTTATCCAAGTGTCATCTTTAAAGTCCTGGTACTGTCATTGAGATGCATTTCTAGCGAATGGTGCAGAACATCTTCTGTTGAAGCAACTGGCTGGCTAGAGTGAGGTTGACTTTTACTGCTTGTATCACCCTAATCTGAGCGTTTGAACCAATAACAGCCCATAATGTGACTGTTAGCAGTAGCCAACCCAAACACAATGTTTTCTTGACCGTCTTCCCTTCAGTGACCTCCAGTTTATAATTTCAAAGCGTAATCGAGTGTAAATAGAACTGTTCCATTTTGAATCTCACTTCAGTTACCTAACTCAAGACACTCGATTGGTTTTATAAGTTCTGCATAAAGCTACAGGTAAGTACTTCACTATCCTCCCAAATACCTCTTTTTCCTTCCAATAATCCAATTTTTATATAAAGGAAAGCTAAAACAATAGTGCAAAGATAATTATGGCAAAACCTAATAAATTGATGGACATCAAAACTTCAATTCTCACATATGCCGTAATTTTACTACTGCAATTACTAACATTAGTTTTTCACCATTTCAAAAAAAAAACTCATTAAAATACATAACTTTGATATGCTTTTATGCTAACTTTCTTCTATCGTGTTGAAAGTATTACTCAATGTAACTCAAGTCACGTGTTTAGGAAAAAAAAGCGAATCGATTTCACTAAGTTCTGCAAAGAATTCAAAAACCGTTATCTCTTCGTGTGTCCAAATCCATTCAGATTCGGTCAAAAGGTATATTCTCAAACGTAACGGTACTGTTCTATTTTTCAGATATGTTTGATGTTATAGAATATCATGATTTCTTTTGTAAGACTGAGAATCTTTCTATAATCATAATGTTAACTTGCGCACTAATCGTAGCACTAATCATAAACCCGAACTCATCTACGAGTTGCCATCATTATTGAGTTCATAATCATTCCATGACCTCTTTAGCTTCTTATTATCCAAAATACTCATTTCACTAATAGGAAACAATATGGAATAATTTGTACTCCTGATTGAACTTTAAATTGAATTGAACTGGATAGATGGATGTAGGGCACTGTAAAACGTTAAGTCCTTGAAATTACTAATTTCAATAAATAAACGTTGAGCGGTAGTATGTTTAACTTAGCAATGTTCATTCAGATAAAAATAAAGATTCATAGAAACATAGATTAGATTCTATGAAACTGACCACCACTTTATTAATCAATAATTGTTACCTCAATGATTTAGGTATGTTATAGACTCATATGATAGTAGAGCATTCAGTTTCATGTCAACTCATATGCTTCAGGCAGTAGTGTTTTGTCCGATATACTCAGAACGGTGTCATGTTCCATTACCAGACCATCCCGTTATACCCACTAGAAAACCACCGGCTGGACGACGAAGCAGCGCAGTTGAACGACTTTGTAGAAGTTACCGGTACATACTATAATACATTTCCATTTTATAAACTGTTATACTTAATCAACTTAGTGGAAGATTTTCAATCTCTGTGCATATAGAATATTATTAAAAATTCAAATTATTAACGATACATTTGAATGAGGGTGTCAACAACTCATGTTACTTATCCGAAAACCTCACATATTAGCTGGAAAGCATATAACCTTGATATTAACTATTGAAGCTTGATTTTATCAGTAATTCATTAATATGTGTTGAAAGAGGAATGAGAAAGCCTTGTGAAGAAACGGAAGGAGGGATAATGCAGATCATAATTTATTTATTTTTTACTTTTTCCTATTTTTTCCGTTATTTCTATGTGTTCTACTTCCCAAAAATAATATAATGCATTACAAAAAGACCAAAATAGTTTTTGAAAGAAATTTTTCAAACTATCCTCTCCTATAGAGGAGGAAGCATTTCTTGCACATACAATAGCAAGAACATAAACAGAACATATTTACTAGAAAGAAAATGACATAGCATTTATCAAACTCAACAATTTTTTTTCGCTAAAATATAAAGTACTTTCAGAGGATTTGCACAAGCTTACTGCAACAATCCTTTTATGCTCGCTCAACAACACTATCGTGAAGGATGTGAGAAGTATTGGCGGTACTGCACTCGACGAAGCGGTTGACGTAAACAACTAAACAAATTGTAAATAATTGTATAAATCTGTAAATTAGAATCTCGAATTAGTATGATAGTTGAAAGTAATATTTATGTCATAATATATCTGATAATATGTTATCATAGGAAAAGCCAAAATATTGTTCGACAAAAATTGTTCATAAGAAACGCTGTGAACATAGAAATTAGTAAAATTATACGATCAAATAGTAACAAACTATCAAAAATTCAAAACATAAACAGAATAGACAGAATATTTGACATCAAAAAGATGCAGGAAGATTCGAACTGATGAGTAAACAAAAACACACGAACAACTTGACAATTACTTAGCGGCTAACCTCATCTGCTGTCATCACATTCAAATTACTATTCATTCGTCGGATACATTAGCCATGCTCATTTCCTCAATACCGAAACAATTTCAGTTTCTAAAATAGAACCATAAGAAATTGACGATAAATCCGGTTTTTTCTTTATGCTAGCAAATCGAATATTAGATACGGTTATATCGATACCAACGCCCATTATCATTAAATGATTCGCACTATTTTTTCCATTCTCGTGATTCTGAAAATTACCAATGCACAAGGAGCTTACTATCCAAATCACTGGTATGGAGCGAATTCGGTGAGTTCAATATCATAAAATTTCGATTATAATTTAGAAGGTGATCTAATTCAGCATTTCAGGAGGAAGCATTTCTTGCACATACAAAAAAACAAAACTCCAATCAAATTCATTAATAGGGTGAATCATAGAAACAAATTCTAAGTGATTGCAGGAAAACATTAAGTTGGGAGATGTGCCTGAATGGGGATCACCGCCAGTGATAAACGCTGGGACACTGGCGCCTCACGTATGTGGATTCAATCCTTTCATTAGGTTCGTTAGTGTTCCTCAGTAGTGTTATTAACGTGAAATTAACATTCATTTCATGAATGTCCTTTGATAAGTCTACTATATGAGGTGCTCCTGACCGCAATGCACACAGAAATGTCTTGTTCTGCGCCCCAATCAGAAACTTCCTTCAAAAACCTCATAACTTTTGGGATATGAATTGATACCAGGCTCATCTTCGAAAATGGAGAACTGACTTGACAAACGTTACTGCCGCAATTTCTTGCACAATTCTCATATGATGTAACTACCAAATGTGTGGCGTATCTCAATTCAAGGAGTTCCCACAAATCAACAAGCCTCTAGTAATTATCTTACATAATTCAAGAACGTGACGATTTCAGGAAATGTATGGATCCAGGAAAATATTGTCCTGGTCGATGTATGAACTTCAGATATACATACAACACGCTATATGACTGCAGATGCCTCGTAGTAAATTAATAAATTATCAGATCTACATAATGTCGATTGCATGTCAAATGATAAACAGAAACCAGCAGGAAAGCTGACCTAAAATATTAATCAACAAGAGAAGACTACAACCGATAATTTCATTGAAATTCAAGAAAGCAATAAGCACAATCTTCAGCAGTGTCAAAAAAAGTGAGGGAAACGGAATAGTTGAAATGTTAATTCAAGTGCTAAACTGACGAGGCATCCACTGAAATAATATCAAAGTCATTAGAGAAACATAAGACAATAGGAGAAGCACAACAACAAATCTAAATCGTACAAAAACAAAAGAGACAGCCCCAATGCAGTTCACATTCTACCGACCTCATATATGATGCATGAGGTTGGTAACAAAATACTTAATCAGCGTAGTTAAAACACGTTAGCATTTGTTTGAAACTAATTTATTAATAACTTGTTTCCATGATAATAGATAAGACTCAATGAACAAAACCCTACAAAATTACAAACGGACATGAACTACAAACCTCGACACGTATAATACCTTTAGTACGCGGTTGTATAGGCAGTCTCCATACTTTGTGCAAGCTTCGGAAATTTTCCATTCCTTCTTTCTCGCATAAGTGTCATACATGACAGCACTCTACCACACTGTGACATCTAGGAGTCCGAACTCAAACAAACTTTTATAACTGTGCTACCGACAACAGTTCCCTATATTGTACTTAGTGCAATTTACAACCATAATAGTTGTATGCTATGGCAAACTTCTGCAATCTGCTTCATCACATCTTTCCTCCATTGCATTCTTGTCTGCTTACATCTAGGACTCTTCTACTACACAAGTACCACTACGGCGCTTTATGCAGACTTCACCCGTCCTAGGTATGCTTTTATTACATTGTCATCACAATGATTTCAAGCATTTGATTAGCCTATGAACTTCCCACTAACAACACCCATGTATTCTGTTCGACACAAACCTAGCCTGAAAATCTATCATTTTTTTGAATAAAAAACGTAGCACCTCACCCTAAGTGAGAGTTAACGATCCCTGCACATCTAGAAAATCCAAACTATATTGATTAGTTCCAATATTAGGGCAATATATAAGAGCGAGACTGCACTTAGAATAGGTTTGATATTTTCCTATGAAGGAAAAAACGAGTACTGCACAGCTACAAGGCAACTCAAACTTGTTCGAAAATATTTATTAACATTACATTACCAAATTATTAGATTGTACAACTAGCGATGTTTGTCAATCCGATAATACCTTCTTTATACACAATTTTCATCAAGTGTCAATCGAAAAAATTCAAGATCTACACAAGTTACTATGTAGAGAATGAGTTAAGAGTGAGGTCTAGTTTAATTGCTTTGTTAAAAGTTACTTCCACGTTTTAATAATCACGACAAAATGTCAGTGCAAGATACTTAGAAAAAAATGTTCCCTCGTGTTATACATGTCAAAAGGTGAACAGTGAGTACCACAGATATATACACATAGAATAGAAGAAAAATTATGCATAAAACATATTAGATCTCTTCTAAATTTGCACTGTTCACGATGTTGTTAGAATACAATTCATGTCGTTCCTCATATCTCTTTGTTTGCCTTGTTTCCTTGCCAAATCGATGTTCGTCTTTGAGTGCTAAGTTTACTTTTTGTTGATAAGGACAATGTCTGGAAAAACTAACCTTTTTTTTTAAAATGCTATTAGATTTCACATGTTATTATGTTGTCAAGAAGAAAATCTCTGTAACTCTATTGTAATGTAAGTTACGTAATATATTATTGGCAACATATGATTTACATATGAAAAAGTGTCTCATTGACTTGTTGATACGGACAATGTCTGGAAAAACTAACCTTTGACAGAACAAATATGATAGAATAATCCTAAGCAACTCAACTGTAAAAACAATACTCACGATAGTGTATGATTTTCATAGCCATCTGCACCACAGAGAGAACATGGTCTCATGGCAAAAAGAACGGGACAAGATGTTTTCTGGTGTCCGACAAACGGTTTTCCTATACCTTTGCAATACGCACACTCCTATTATTATATACTTCAAAAGCTTTATAAAATACATCAACAAGATATTAATAGTCTCCTTTGAAGACCGATAAATCATACCTTTAAGAACATATAATCCCTACTCGCTGGGACTTTGCGTTCACTGCAAACTTTCTGTAAAGTGCATATACATATTTTCAAACCATGTCAATACATAGAACATACAAATATCATAATAGAGGAAATAGTTAGTTCCATGTCTTTAATTTAAAAAATGA
Source organism: Dictyocaulus viviparus (assembly GCA_000816705.1). Taxonomy (NCBI): domain Eukaryota; kingdom Metazoa; phylum Nematoda; class Chromadorea; order Rhabditida; family Metastrongylidae; genus Dictyocaulus; species Dictyocaulus viviparus. Next base: position 149,737 of record KN716348.1, read on the forward strand.
TTATAAAATGAGATTCAGATCGCCACCACTTTCTACTTCTTACTAATCCTGCACCTAATGAAAAAATATAAGCATACCCTTAAAAAAGCATTTGCTTTGTGTGGACGATCCCCACAACAGCACTTTCCCAAATTGCAGTAGCACAGATTCTCCTGATTTATGTAAATTGAAAGAGTGGTTACAAATTGAGCTAGGAACCAAGCAAAACTCTCTACTTTACTCATAAAGTTCTAAAGACTAACGTTATATCCCTATTTCAAAATGGAATTAGTAATTTGACTTGATGCCTTTGAAATTACTGAACAGTAACCACTCAATTTGAAATATGAAATAATCTTGGTCAGCATTACTTCTGATAGAAGTGGTATGTCATTTGATTGAGATGTGTACATTATTTTTAATATATATTGAAATGTTAAAGAACAAAACAGAAAGAAAAAAGGTTATTCCCAACGTCAAAACTTACATTAGGTTTCTTTGGTCTACATCTTAATTGATCGGTCGGTTGTAACCATAAAACTTCCTGGAAAACATGAATTTCATTACTTGAATGTGTGATTATAGAAATAACTACATCCTACCTCGTTGATTCCTACATAGAATAGTGGCCATGAGGTGTTAAGCAAAGCTAAAACGACTCAGTTTAGAGCAATCAAAGCATATTTGTTGCGTGAATCTAAATCTTATAAATAATGATGACTGGTAATACGTAAATCTTTACTTACAAAAAACGATACTAATGAATTGCTATGTCATTTTCGCTATGATTAAAAAAATTATGGTAAAGATTAGGAATTGTAAGAATATAACGAATAGTAAGAATAAAACTCGAACTCATCGCTTCTTCAACTCAAAATATATCCGACATATTGTTAGATTCCACCACCTGACAGATGTCCACTAAATTCTCAACACCTGTCGATAAAACTGTGCAAATGATCACCATAGTTTTTACAAATTAGCATCGATTAAATTTAGCCATGAGTCTGTGATCTTATTCTACAAAAAAGTTACAAACGTTCCTTTACATATTATGTTGCAATATGCAGTAATAATTGAAACACTAAGCACAGTACTCTACGGCTCAGTAACTTCTCGAGGGTTGACAACTGACAGAACTCCAAAAGGTTTATGAGGAAAACGTCTGCTGTCGTGACTATGCATTGAATGCACCTCTAAGATGTATAATGCTATGACTAAGCCTTATATACACGATATAATCGACTATTGTCTTACAGTGATGTTTTCTATTGAGATGTCAACTATGGCGTATTCTACTGCAACAAAAACATATATCAAGACATTTATACGAAATGTAACAATAAAACATACATTTGAGTTCATTTCATTTTCTATATTAAGTAATACTTGTAAGCAATGAGAGTATAAACCTATGACGTGCTCAAAATAGGTTTAAATTATTGCCAGAGCACGCTTTAAGTATCGACAGAGCACTGTCATTGTGCTGCCAGCTAAAATGTTAAAATAATAATACTTATCTGTCACATCATACCTGTATCATCTAAATCTTCAGATGTTGTAGAAGATTCGTGCATTGTCTCATGACCATTCATACTCCACACTTTATTTGGAAAAGGAGCAAAGGAGAACATATACGCGCAAGATTTATGGATTTCTAGCAATTAATAATACATGGTTAATTATATAGCATACAATCAATTAACAAAACAAAAACTGTGCCTCATAAATCTATAAAGTGAAAAGTATAACTCGACGTATAACGTAAGCTACTGTACACGAGCAGAGTACGGCCACAGCGAGAGAACCATGTGACCCGGAAATTCATATGGGGTGGGCGTGGTTAGGTTGCCTTATGTGTCCTGCGGAAGTGTAACCTCGTGAGTATGCGTTGTGTAGATGACATATGGAAGGAAAGATGGCGGATTTATGTAACTTCACTTTTTGGAATTTAAATTGGAAACTAGTGAGTACTAGAACAAGTATTTAAGTTAGTACTGAAACGTAAATCAGTAACCGTTCTGTTTTAAATCACATACGGATTCCTTACATTATATATCCATTTAATATTTCTATGATTCTGAACACTGACTTGAAAATTGTAGACAATCAAACGTATTTTGAAATTTCTACAACCTCAATCACTTATGCTACATGGTATAATCAATCGATATATCGATTGTAACAAAATTCATTTGAATTACGCTTAAATTTGAACATTAAGTGAGCAGAAACATTAGAAATGTTAGTACGTATGAATGAATTTGAGAAAATTTGGCTAGAAAATCGAGCAAAAACCTCGCCCACAATCATAAGACCTCGTTCTTCCTATTTATAATCGCCTCAGAAAAACATTTAAACTGAAACACTACAAATTACTACAGTATTTTTCTTAACTAGTATGACTGGACTACCTAGTAATATATAGCATTGAGGCCTAAACAAACATGAAAAACGAGAATTGGCGGTTACTCTACGAGTACGAGATCTTCATGAACCCTTACTACTGTAACGGTAACGGTAACGGACCCATCATATGACTCACTCTCCTCTGCTTCCATAACATGCAAGGGTTAACTAACATACACTCTTTACCAATGTTTTTACTAAACTCACTCATTTAACCTGTGCAGCACGTGACGAAATCGCCATGCGACATTCACTACTGGAGAGCCAAACGATGCATTCGGCACAGAAGTTCTCCTCAAATTTCCTATGTTTTGGAATGGGGCTAATCAGTCAATCAGTCAATCAATATGTATATATGCATACATATG
>KN716348.1:160428-182829 GCA_000816705.1 Dictyocaulus viviparus
AATAACGATAGGTGTTGAGAACACAATCATGAGTACACTGCGTAAGACTACTGAGGAAAATAATAAGGCGAATTGAAAAAAATGACGTCATAGGTTTCCAACTACTAGATGTGGTTCATTTCGTGATATTGGAAATAAAATCGAAAACTATGTAAGCAACAATTGCTAACTAGAGCTTTAATGTATCGATTTGCACTACAAAAAATTACAAAAAGCGTGAGCGCAGCTTAGAGATCAAGATAAGATAAGCTGTGGTGTTCATCAAACTCTTGTGGTGGGATTGCGCCCACGCATTCGTGTTCGTAATATCGTAAATGCTGTTGATTTCTAGCCTGATCTATACAGTTACTTGATTTGATCACTCTTTACCAAGTCAGTGCTACTTGATTTCTCCAGATTTCTCTAAACTAATTTGCAGCCCTTGGAGGGATGGCAAGCTTGTCAGATTAAATCAGCTAACGGCGAGTGATGATAACATCGAACTTAGCACACTAGAAGTAAATGAGATACGGGTTTTAGTACGGCCTGAGGATTGTAGTTTCGTGATTTATTCTGTATCGTTAGGAGATTAGTCAGATTTTTAAACTGAATTCAGTCTTTGGTATTGAAATCCATAAATATGCAAGTTTGAATTAATACAAATGGGTTGGAAGAGAAAGGCTGACATAATAAAACATGGTAACGTGGTAAAACAAAGCACCTTGCTCAACGGTTTAGGACTGTAAATGGTTGAACCTCCGATGTATCTAACGATATGAGCTGTAGGACGTGGCGTTTCTGTGAATTCGTTGGCGTTCATTAATATTATTCCAGTTTTCTTCTGTAAAACAAAAATATAAACGTCTTCCATACGTCTTCATATAGGGTAAGCATGTAATTCACCATGATCAAATCACGTAAATCTGGAAATCCTGGACGAGCTTTATTCGCCAGTGACCACATTTCGTGTCTCCAATAACTCATACGATATTCCACTTCAATTCTTTGCTTAAAATTGTCAAGTCGTTCCCAAAATGTCATCACATCAGTGTATGATGCATAAAACCCTAAAAAATGTAATGATTACGTTTCTTTCTTTTTAAATTTCTTACTTATTTTTTCTACCAACCATGTTAGATTATAATGATTTTGAATTTCTATGTTGTTAAATTCACGTATCTTCCTTTTAAAAGGATTTCAAGCTGGTCAGTCGTGAAACTACGCGACACAACTCCATGTTCCGAGCAAGGGTAAGTCGTGATCACAAAAGTCTTGTAGGTGCCTTGAAGAGCGGGGGCATATAAAGGATGATTTTGCTGATTTTGCTGTGTTGGGTCGACTCATACCTTCTATATCCACTAAAATACATTTATGCATGTGGGTATATTTGTGATTTCAGATGTATATCAGATTGTTTTCTGAAGAACGATTTAGTCGAGAGCTCGAAATCGGAGGGCTATAAAGTGCATGGAAGGTGATTAGGAGTTGCCTGTAATATTCCTGTCCATTTCTGGCATAACCTGGTAATTAATTATGAGTAAACAGATTATTTAATCCTTACTTCACAGCTCTGCAAGCCAATCAATGGCAAAAAGCTGTAGAAGAAATGAATCTCATACCCTTAAACTCTAAAAAGTTTCGTATTTAGCACCATTGAGTGGGATAAATATAGAAAAGTTGCTGAAATCTGAAAACCAAACTAGACTACCTAACGTAGAAGGATTGAGGTAACGATTCGTACTAGCGTAGCTTGCAACACTGAAAACGAGCTATTTTCTGGAACATGCGATTACAGAAGCGTTCGTGGCGTAGGTTTACTCGTTAGTTCAAACTTGATTATAAACTAGTGATCCAAATAAGAGGTTGAAGATTCGGAAGACGTGGTGCAATACCACGTTTGACAATTTTCATCATAAAGCACACATTTTACAAGGTTGTTTTTGGCGATTTCAATGTAGGATTAGCTGTAGAAAGGAATAAAATGGAATGAACAGAGTGAGCGATTGAAATGGACTCAAATGGAATGAACAATATCAATGAGGAATAAGACAGGCTAATTCAGCAACGCAAAGAGATCACTCAAAATTTCGAGAGCCTTCAAGATTTGTCGAACTTATACGTCAACGTGGAGAAGATATAGTCGCAAGCAGTTATCGATTACCGTGCGAACTAGCGAAATGCTTTAAAGAATCGATAAAAGAACATTTCAAAGAGAAAAGAGCAGAAGGGATGAATGAAGTAGCTGTCGTTGGCAAGAGCATTCACAACGCCAGCTGATTATAAGACCAGGATTACTGCTCTCCACCGTCACGATATAGCGCTCATTACTACCAAAAAGGAAATGAAAAAGGTCACGTGCGTTTCATTTCGGATTTACAGATTAATATACCTCCACCTGATGAGAGGATAGACGAGTGTATTATTACAAAAGTCCTCCCTATTAAAATCCGACATGCCATTTCGTGTATAGGAAATCGTACAGCTTCCGGGCTAGACAGGCTTTGACGACCAGAGCATCTATGGAATCTACCGCGAGTAGAACACTGGGTGGACTGTTCATACGCTACCTGTCAGTATGCAAATCCCCAAGTCAGCATCCATTGGATTACACTCGCAGACACAAGGGAGAAATGAGGTTCTAGTTGTGTTGTTCGACTCTGTCGATGACCGACTAGAATGCAAGTTGAACAAGTGATTTAGATAGATCTTCATGATGCTGAGTTACTAACTAATTTCATAAAGCAGAGTAGATCATAATTTCATAAACTTAATTGAGCAGTCGAACACGCATCACCCAGATTACCGGTCTGGTGTACTACTGATTATGCGTTCAATATCCATGATCGGTAATCGTTCACTATCCACTTCACTTAATGGGTTGAGGCTTATTCTAAAGATATGAGTTCGGGTACTGCTTGAGGCTTCAAATTGGTGATTATGTCAAATATAATGATAAGTTCGCAATATGTAGTACAGCGTTCTATGATTAACGATGTATACGTTATTTTAACTGATTTTGATATAAGTAATTAATACAATATTTTAATAATCCGCTCGTATAGCAGCAACCGTTTGATTTTGTTGCGAATTTGTTATTCAGTACGTCCTCGCACGCTTTCGTTGAATGTTGGAAATATCGGATAAGAAATGATGCAAATAAAAATCAATGTTCTTTCAATTTTTCTTCGATACAAATAGTACAAATACGACTAGATCAAATCACTAGAAACCTCGTCTTTTATGAAATAGTTCATTTTCTTCTTCAGTTTTTCTTAAGTGAAAAACGTAACTATTTCACTTGCATCGTCAAAAAGCTTAGATAACAAAATTTGTAACCTCAGGCGGGCACGAACACGCATCTACAGATGTCTGGTGGTCTCCCGTGCTACTTGCTGATTGCATTACTGAAGCTCGCATCTTCCGAACACTCAGTGCTTGTTTTTTGGTATTTTTTTTTTCAAAAACTATCGTAGATTATAGTAGCTTTATGTTTTTATAATTCATATCCTCACGATGCAGAGTTTATCTTAGAATTCGATGCCTCAGCTGCAAGTCAAACGGAGATGGGAGTTTGAGACTCTGCTGAAACACCGAGTTCTGTGATTGACGCAGCATCGTGGAGCTGTTGTTCGTGTAATACGTGATCTATAAAGAAAAAATAACGATCAAATAAATCCTAGACGACAAGCTGAGTACTGCATCGCAGGTGTATCAAATACTCTTGGTCTCACCTTTTTTGATTTTATTCCTCAAAAATTCAAATAAAAAACATACCAGGAACGTAACTTGGATTTTCCGGAAAACCAATCAGATATTGAATATATGGTGTGACTCCTAGCGCCGATAAAACAACCGTTTTTTCGATTCCTATCATCTGAACATCAGAAAAACCATAAGCTCAGAATCCATTGTTGATAAGCTTTGATGTTGATCAATCCCTTGTAGCGGGATGCGCCTACGCATTTGTGTTCAACGTGATATCGTGGAGGTGATTGAATTCAAGCTTGGTCTGTACTGTGACTTGAGTTGATTAATCTCTATCAAGTCAGTGCTCTTTATTTTACTCAAATTTCTCTGGTACCAATTTGTCAACGCCGAAGGGATGGCGGGGTTGGTATGCCTGGAAGATGGCCGCAATTTTCATACGGGCCTAGGTGTCACTATGGCACTTCCACCACTACGTCACGCGCAATTAGCATAATTATTGGGATCAAAAACCATTAAAGATAAAAAACCATAAATGATTAAAATGAATTAAATTGAAAAAGAATTTAGTTTTACTTAACTCCAATACGGCAACTCCCGACCAATCATATAGTTCATGAAGTGCAACATCAAAATGAGAGGCACGTAGTCGATCCAAGAAATCGACATCCTCAAAAAACCCTAAAAGAATAGAAAAAACATAGAATGGGGTGATTACGCAAGAACAAATAGTAATCGAGGTTTCGTGGAATTCCTTGAAGGTTATAAATTAGTGAAAATTATCAGTATCTGCTTTGGTAGAGTAGCATAGCATAGTATGACTATAGCACTGAGTTATCATTCAATGTATGACTCATTAAGAGTTTAGATGGCCCTCTTTCGCGGATAGTGCGAACTCAAGCAGAATATTACGATTATGTTTCTTTCGCACAATCTTAGTTAGTTGGTGGTCTATAGTGACATGCACGAAGCCCACATCATAATCCTAATCGGAGAGTGCAAATGACTGACTTTAGACACAAACACACCCGTCTCTTATTTGTGATGTTGTCGAAGAGGGCGGTTGCATTTTCTTAGAAGTTCATTCCACAGCTCTCTTCGACCATTGGTAATCTGACTGACTATCTGACTAGAGAATCGATGTTGTGCTATTGGTTTATAATCTTTTTATTCTGGAATATAGTTTTATATTCTAATATTCTAATATATAGTTTTTCCACAAGCTCCAACAAATGCTTTATTGTGACGCGAATAGCTTGCTTCATATAGCTCGAATATGCTAAGTATTCGTCTGGATCCTTTTTGTTCAATTGTTTGTGCATTATCGAAAGCCATTGATATGCGTAAAATAACATAACTTCTTTGAACAGCTTCTAGGATTCACTTGATAGTGCATTTTTGGAAATGAGATAAGATAAAATGAGCCTTCGCGTTAATTATTTCCTTGTGGCGGGATACGGTAACGCATTCGGGTTCAACGTTGATATCATGGTGGTTGAATGAGTGCCTGGTCTGTACGGTGACTTGAGTTGACCACACTTCACCAAGTCAGTGCTAGTTATCTTACCCAGATTTCCCTGGTACCACTTCACCGACATCGAAGGAGTGGTGGGCTTGGTTGGCCTGTAGGCGTCCACTAATTTATTCGGGCCAGCATGTCGCCATGGCATCTTCACCACTGCGCCACTGCGTTCTCTTGCACAAAAGTAGTTGAAAAAATTCTTTCATCTTTTCTTTTTTGGTGAGAGTTATTGTTCGTCACGTCGCTCACTGCTGTAAGCTCAAATAAATATTTCATTTGACTCATGGCCTCCAACTTCATGTCAGCTATGATTTTATGGGGTTTTCTTGCTTCTCATACTTTCTATTACAACCGAACTTCATATAGTAGAAGTTAGGGCGGTTCTGTTCTTGTAGAGCAACAATCACAAGAGTTATATCAATTGTTTCTCCAGCTTGTAATTAATTCAGATTTTTGCATGGAAAAGGCACTGATCGAATCCGACACGATATCTAGACGCCAGTGAGTTACTAAGGAAGGCATAATCTTATGTATGTATCATAATAAAACAATATCAGCAAAATCTTTGTATACAGCTTCCTACAAAAATATTCATGTGAACTAAGTTCGAATGAGTTCGCTTCACTTGACTTCAGTAATTAGTTGTTTTTTTTCCAAAGCATTTAACGGTTAAAAAAGAAAATGAGGAAAAGTCGTGTCACTACCTCGACATATACTTTTCAACATACTATTGAATTCATCTACAACATCCAAGTCAACACATCGTCCTTCTATTCTAGTAGATTCCCATACACCTGTTCCTTTTATTCTGTAATACATTTTCAATTTAAGCTTCTTATTGGTTGTCTCTTAGCATTGGTTTTTTCTTGGTGAGTCGTTTACTCTACAGTAGTTTTACACTTTTTAAAATTTATTTTTACATATTACACTGTATAATACAAATAAAAACTTACTGTAATTCAAGCCATTGATTAGCTCTATAGTATTTTGATTCGTACGTTATTAAATGAATTGATTTCGATTCATGACCAATTGCATTAACATGTGGATCAACTAAGGGTGTAAGGATTGTCTAAAATATCCTTATAGAAAGTTTTAAACAAAAATTTGTAATTGTTAAGAATTTTTTCTAGATCTTAACATCTTAAGCGTTATCAGTACAACGTGTTAGCGTTCAATGAAAAGAAACAGAGAAAAAATTTTTACTGAAAGAGAGTAGAAGTACTTAATTAACTCCATGTGGTGATGAAGAAGGGCTTCATCTCGTTCAGTTGTACAGCTTAGCACAAAAGACCTTTCATTTGATAATGGAGAAGAAAAAGTCGTAATAAAAAGAAAATAAAACGACCAAAAAAAAAAGAAGAGACGAGCTGTTATCGAACGTACCACATTATGACCATCATTGGAAAGTATGTCAGCTATATTTCCCATAAAACGAATATGACTATATCCTACTGTAGGACTCCATATTAAAATATTATAACTGAATGAATTCTTTAACAACAAGCACATCACTAACATTAAAAGCTGAAGAAGCATATCTGAAACAGATCGCTTTTTGAATGAATTTGTTCTTCTCCTACACGTTCGTCAAATTCAACACGACTTTTCTTAGAATATCACCGATAATAACAAAAGTAACCGAATGACAGAATAGTATAAAATGATGTAAAATGAAGAATGACGTCATATATGAAAATGTTGAGAAAGAAAAATAAGAGTTAAAATAAGACTAAACGGTTATATAATATAACCTCAAATGATAAAAGGTTTGATGTTGAGCAGTCCTGTAAGATGGTCCTGTGAGTGAGTGTAACGTGACATTCTGAAGGTGAACGGTTTCAAGCTTCGGTTATGCATTGATATGAGACTAGCACGTTTTATCAACTCATTGATGCTAATCTTATTCAGTCTTCTCTGTAAGAGTTTACCATACACGGAGGAATTATGGGCTTGACATGACTGAAGGCGCAGCCCTGTTTTCAGGCCTGCGTATCACTCTGACACCTTCACCACAGCGCTACGCGTTCGTTTTCATTTAAAAATAACTATTATATCATAAAATAAAAAGGCAGATTGTAAATTTACATAATCGATATGATTTGCTTCTAACAAGATATTGTTGTACTGTAAGTTATACTTGAACTTTTACAGTCTTTCTTCTTATTTCTACCATTCTTATTGACTGAGCGCGATGGTTTAAAAGCATTTGAAGACTGTTTACAATCCTATCGTGTGTTCTTTGATATTTCTTGCGAGTTAAAATGACATATCGTATTTATCGAAGCTCAAGTATTCACAAAACGTGGTACGTCAGCTTGAATCAAACTCGTTTCCCGAAGGTTTTCGGTTTGGTGTTTTATCGACAGCATCAATGTCGTTGTTGTTTGATCGCTCAGTGATTCACTAAAGTTTTATGGTCGTATATTCGCATGATTTACGACAATGATTCCAATAGTTCATTCGGTAGTATACCAGGTCGGATTCTTGTCAGATGAATGTTCAGTCTTCAGCTGTGATTTCACGTTTTGTGATGAATTTGGCAGTAAGGAATAAAAATACAGTAATTTATAATCTCGAATTGTTGATGGAAGCATTGTTAAAGAACATTAGATTATTGATCAACTAAATAACCGAGTAACTTGTGGATCGAAAACTCATTGCGGCTTCATATTAAAAACCGAAAACATCATTATTAAGAACAATAATGATATTAGAATAGGAGAAATATTTGACGTTATCAAAATAATAAGCTCGACCAATAGATTTTCTGAGGAACGTTATTCTCAACAAACCTCATTACAACAACGGACTGCGAGTGTGATAAGTAATGTTAAGAATATAAAATTGATAAAAAAAGAAACAAAAAAAAAACCGGTAGGTATTCAAAGTTTACAAGTGTGATTGGTTCAATGGTGAAGACGCTGCAGTAATACGCGGACCAGAATCAGGTTCGTGGCCACCGCTAAACTAATCAATCTAAGATGCACGAGAACTTGAAGAAGATTGGTTCTGATTGCCAGGGTTCATCTTAACTCATGTTTTAGAGTTGCTTGGAGAAAGTAACGCTAAAGAGTATGACAAAGTGCTGAGTATAAATTGTGCGGGATTCGATTGTTGGGCATGAATTGCATCAGAAGAGTAGTTACTGTAATGTTTCAAATGTTCGTTGTCTTTTAAATGATTATCATGTTAATGGTTACAGTCCTTAGTAAATATTTAAAACATAAATCTATTGTTTTTATCTGACGCTTAAGCAAACAGACACCATTGCTGTGCTTCTTCGCCGTCGTGCTCGTTCGGTGATACCATCACTTCATCAGGCAAACAACAGAGTTTATTTAACAGCTTTAAATAGTTTTCTGAGAAAAAATTCACATGTCTCAACAATAAATCGATTGATAAGAATATTATCAAATCAAAGATTACAAATCAATAATTAGTAAGCGGTAGGTTTTTAAAATAGAAATATTTTCAGTAGAGAGAGAAAAAAAACGCATTACTGCTAATAGAAATCTTCAACTGTTCTTCCTAAACGATTTCAACATCTACTACATTTCTAATGATGAGGTAAAATCGATAAATGAGGAGATATTACAGTAGGAAAACGAAGACAATGACTTATCACGAATAGAGATCACTGTAATCATTGTTGATCTTTGTTCATCTCTGAAATCAAATATGTAAATATTTGTGAGGTCTTTATTTTTTTTTACCTTCGATTTTAAATGCTGCACACTAAAATTTCTGCGATAAAATGATAAGAAGAAAAAACATGAGAATTATTAACGGCACAATTGTTTACGTTTAATAAGCCTTTTTTTCTTTCACCGTTATCAAATCGATATTCTATTAATAACAAAATATGATTTAGAATAAAAAAATCAATATAAAATATTTACTAAATACAGTATTTGATCGGCATTTTGTTTATTTGTAAACATAAGCGAATATTGAAAAATTAATGTTGAGCAAAAAACAAAAAACAATCACAGAATTTTCATCACATCTACAAATATTAGATAATCTTAAAATTTTTCTCGTTCATTAAACCATAATTGTTTACTCAAATGTTATTTATTCAGAGAAAATCAATAATAATCAATACATCATAATCATCATCATGACATGTGATCATTTTCCGAGTAACAATTGGAGGATCTCATGCTTTTGGATGAATGAGACTAGCGATCAAACCTAGAAGGACGATTCAGACTGAGGACGTTAAGTAACTCTTTGTATATTGAGTTAAAAGTACTTCATAACTAAGTAACTAGTTAGTTAAGTAGTTAGCAAACTACCTAATATGATTTCATGGAACTCAATGGGAGTGGCTTCGTTTTTTCCATTGTAAATGTATCTGTTTTTTAATTAGCTGAAGAGAATACAGTATGAATTCTTATTATTGTCATTATCCTGTGATTTATGAAAGCAATGTATATTGTAGAAATCAATTCCATTAGTAATATTTACATGATCAAAAATTCCTCAATTGAACTTTCCTCCACGCAAACAATGCTACGCATCACGACTGTGATATCTGAATTTTATTTGTTCGGTTTAGAAACTGTAAATAGTAGACTCTTTACATTGTTCTTGAGGTGAAAGTTAAACTCCTCATTAAAAAATATCAAAATGACGCGTAAATATAAATGAAATATTCATATTCAAATATATTGATTTTTTATAGATAATGAAATAGTATGCTGTTCTAAACGTATTAAGGAAAGTTAAGCTTTAGTGTTGATCAATCCCTTGTGGAGGGATGTGCCTATGCATTCGTGTTGAACGTGATATCGTGGACGTGGTAGAATTCGTGCATGGTCTATACACTGGCTTGAGTTGACCACTGTTCACCAAGCCAGTGCTAGTTATATTACCCAGACTCCTCTGGTACCAATTTACCGACTCCGTTGAAATGACGGTTTGATGAGCCTTTGAGGCGCCAGCTAACTGATTCCATCCTGCGTGTCACTGTGCATCTCTACCACTGCGCCATCTGTATATATATATATATATATATATATACGCATACGATGTCTACATAATGTAGAAATGATAGAATAGAGTGCAGATAGAATGAAGATGACCAGTCTGTTACCAAATCAATCGTGCGCTCGCCTCAGGTGATTTAAGAACTGAAACACAGACACAATTTAGGGAAGGAATGAAGTTTGCCTAGAACGATATCGAACTTGAGCACCCTATTGAACTTCATGTATCACTGTGCTATGTGGTCAAACCTTTTGAAACTCAAAACTACCTTCATTTTTATTGTCAGCCAAACTTAATAGTCGGTCACTTTCATAGGTTTTTATAAAATGCGCCCGTGTAATTCTGAATGAGCTTCGCAGCCTGCCTCAGGGCACACCAACTCACCATCCCTTCAGTGTTGCTGGATTGGTACTATAGAAACCTAAGCAAAATAAACAGCGCTGATTTAGGGAGGAGTGGTAAACTCAAGTCACTGTATGAACCATTTTTGCACAATACCATGTTGAACCCAATTGCGTAGGAGTCTCACATCTCACAACTTAGACTGATCAACACCAAACCTTCTCTTATTTTATGTACAACCACGGATTTCTCTTAGAAGAATCTTAATGGTGTGGTTTCCTGGCGCTACTAGAGGTGTTAGATAGGAGTAAATCACAAACGAAAAGTGACCTCGTATTTGCCTTGAGACACCGATGCATTCAAGAGATGGACTACCTTATTTCGTATTACAGAATCAGCTCATAGCTTCTGTATGCATGTAGTATACAATTATGCATACACGCCTGGTTTATCCTAAATATGTGCGGGATGTGTTCTGCACGTTGAATCGAGGAAGAGCTAAAAATTGAATGACTTAGAAGCACATCACAGGCGATTAAGATTTTAATCCAATAAAGAAGCTTCAGTCCATTCTGAGGTAGACAGACAAGCTTCTTATGAGTAAAGAAGTTCTTTTAGCCTCACTAAACGCTTTTGCATGCTAGTCGTAGAAACTATCGCAAGGAACAGTGAACAAAATGGGCTTCACTCCCTGATCCTGAAAGAGTCTTGATAGAACGCAAGGTAGGACTAGTATGAATAGGTTACTAAAAGTTCTAGAGCCAAAATGGGCTGCTTGACCTGAAAGTATTGAGGTAATGATCGGCAGCGAACGGACGCTTGCATAAGAATCCTCCACAGAAAACCTTCTCGCATATGCTAGGAAAATCAGATCCGACGTCGTCGAACTGGCCAAAATAAGAAAACTCTAGCCACTAAGCGTTGTTATAATAATGGAGAAGAACTGTTTATTAGGATATGCGATAACGTAGATGTCGGTGGTGTAGGTGTACACGATGATTCAACTTTTATCGTAAATGTCGATCTGCTTGAGCAACTAACGACTTAAATTTGGCGTTTAGAATTGAAAAGACGTGGTCCATCAGCAGTAAGAATGAAATCAACGTATTCTCTATGAGCTTTATGAAGAAAAAGGCGTTATACAGGGTCACTGTTGGCGATTTTAACGCTAAGATAATCCGTAAAAGAACCCCTGCTGAACGTTTCATTGGCACATTGGAGATGAGCGGAGAGAGCGGCTATCTAAGCTTATCACTGCGAAGAAGATGATAGATGGTAACTTAGAAATCTTGAAGCCGTTTTCTCTGCTATGAACCTGAAAATTTTCTGATGAAAAATATCTTAACGATTTAGACCACGACATAGTGAAGATTATGTCTAGCAGATGTTGCTGTTATACCAAAGGTGTATTTTCAATCAGCTTGTTGCCAGAATGTTTCCTCACGCATGCAAGACAGGCAGCTGCAATTTTCAAACAAGGAAACCTCAAAGCCACATCAAATTAGGATTTATACAATTTTTTGGCTAGTCTTCAGAGAAACACGTCAATGACAATATTCGTTATCTAGCAATATAGAAGGCTTCCAGCCCCAGGGGCACCATTAGGCTTTACATCTCGTCGTCGAGCCATCTAGACACTATTTTACTACACTGTTGCGTTTTATTTTTGTGTAATATTGTGTTGTTATTATGCTATGTTATATTAATTGTTATATTGATAATGAAGGTTTACATCCGAGTATGCGAACTCTATAAGGAAGAGACGAAAGATGGTCTCATAAAGAGCGAAGCAGAAGTGATGAATGAAGCAGCTGAGGCTGGAAAAAACTATTTTCAACGTCCACCAACCACAACACCAACATGTATACTCTCAACCGCCAGAGTGCATGTTTTATTGCCTCCAAATAGCCAATAAAACACTACAAATCCTACTAGATCTCCTCAAAAATTTATCGCCTCTTCTAATTACAGCTCTAGCCTGACCCTCCCTCTCTTCTCTACTCCTCACTTTCTCTCCCTAACGACTTCATCATGATCCTTCTACAAAAAAGTTTCTCTACAAGATAAGCGACCTTTTCTATCGTCAAAACACTAATGAGTAGTTAAGAAGAAATGAGCACTCTTCTAGCGGGTGAAGTTCTCTGATCAATCGATACCAGGCCAGACATGTTAAAAACGGGCTCATTATCCGCAAGCACAGCATTAAACATAACAATCATCTCACTTAAAACCTCATTTTCTATTAGGTATAACCTCATATCCTATTAGGTTCGTTATTCATCATGCCTTTGAGATTATTGTTTATATAATTTATTCTCTAAATAAACTCTGCTCATTCATTGCTACTATTTGTAGTATATCTACAGTTTGTGCAAGCTAGTGTGATTCTTCATCCATGATTGGTTGCATGTTGCTTACCACATCTATTTAACTCAATGTATCATGTAACAGCTGCAACCGCTATACTTAAGTAATACCGTATACAACATTCTATTCTACATGTACTGAATACCGTAATAGGTTGTCTCTTATTGATCACCATTACTTGTTAATGTGTTGAGTAGTGGTTTTTATGAATAAGAGAGAAAGATGGAGCTCTGATTTGGGTAAAATAAACCACGTAATCATTGTCATAGTGATAACGCAGGGATTATAAAGTACACAAACAATCTATACAGTATATTGAGGTTACAGATCTCTATCAAATCGGTGCTCCATAATCTTTCAGACGATTCTGGAAGCTTTACTATGTTTCATATGCCTCAGGGAACATATTAATATTTCTGTGTAACCATAAAGCTCCGACATCTATTCAGTGTGCTATATAGGTTATACCGACATGCTTAGGTTATACTTCTGTGATGGCTTTGCCTTCTGATGACTAATAACAAATTTTATTAAGGAAAAAAATTGAAGGAGGAATATTAGAATATCGGCATCGAATTTGTAACTCATTTTTTTATTTTCTTTCCTCATCCTTTTCTTAAAGTAGAAGATTTTTTCTTTTTAATTAGCGAAAACTCGCGTAACAAATATCAGTAACATATAATTTGAAAAGAGAAACTTCGTTCCGCTGTCACATCAAAACGAATCGTCATAAACGTTTTGGTCTCTAATTTGTACCGACAAACTCGTTCTGATTCGTCGTTTTCCAGAAACTGAATCGTACAATTCCATGCTCAGATTTCTTTGATACATTGTAATGTGTCCTTCCGAGTCTACTCACCTCTTTTTACCTCTATTGAAAGCGATTACAACAAATGTTTTTCGTTTTTCGATTTGATCAACTATTGATGGGTAACTCATGAAGAACTCATGCTATCAAGACTTTCTAAATGTTAAATTTCAAATTTTCTTTCTACTATCATTTCAATGTGCTGTTACATATACAGATAACTAGTTGATGCCTACATTCTTTAATATGAGCCATATACGATCACTATAGCTTTTGAAGAGCTGGAAACTGTCGTACTGATAAGTTTTCAAAGACGCACTCACCCACAACTTACCAAGCTTCCCCGTCCCTCATTGATCAGTAGGATTGGTGCGAGAACAATCCAGTGGGTAAGAAACAATCACTTATTAACAGATCGGTCTTATCAAATCATTATATAGATCATAAATCGCTATCATTCGAAGATATCCAAGATGAAAGGGCTGTGGCCGTGAACTGAACTGGACCTGAATGTTACTGTAGTGCTTCTACGATTGCGCCACTGCGCTCCAATATTTAAATATTCTCAGAAAAATGAGTCAGTATTTCTTGCCTCTTTGACAAATAGACAAAAAAGGATAGTGGAAAAATAAGTAGAAATGAATTTTCTCAGTTTTTTTTGAGTGAAAATTTTACAAAACTAGTTAATTACAGCCATCTCCTATGTGTAAGAAACGTTCAATTAAATATAAGCTTGACAAAAAGCAAGCATTTTTCCATTTTTATAAAAACTCAATAATTCAAACCTCATTTTTCCTCATCACTTTATCCAGTTTCATTATAATCATTCACATTCTTTTGATCGTTTTGTTTCTTTCGGTTTGTGTTTGAAATAACTTTTATTGCAATCAATAAATGATAAACTGTTAACGTTTTATGATAACACTTATGATAAGAATATGATAAAAGTGATAAGATGATGAATATTAATGTGCTATAAATGGATAATCATTACGATAATAGAATAATGATTGAGTTCTCAATGTACGAGTTTTCTGGTTCTATAGAAGTCGCACAGATAATTTTGCCACTAAAACACTACTAGATGAAATCTATTCTAGTAATTTTCTTTGTGTTATTATTATTGTTATTTTTAATATTATTATTATTGTTATTGAGGATAATCATTTATGTATCTCCTTTTGGAAATGCGCCACCCATTCGGCGTAGTGCAGGTGTTTGAATGGGAGTGGTCCATACAATGATGACCTGAGAGGACTAGTTTGTTGCCAAGTCAGTGCTGTTTAGCCTGCCAGTTACTCCGGCTTCCATACACTGACCTCTAAGGGGTAGAGTGCTTGATTATTTTGACGTCTGACTTGAATCGGACTATGCGGTTTCAAGATTGTTTGTTAGCTGTTGGTGAGGTAAACGATTAACTTCATAGCTTTTTCTTTGAATGCAAGTTTTTTTCCATATCTAGTCATTATGTATTTTTTTTGATCTCCACTATGTTGTGTTTCGACGCTTCTTGTGCCCTTTATAACACATGTACTTATCAGATCGGTAGTACATTAACTTGGTTTCTAATACTTTTCGACGCAGTTCATCACAATCTCTTGAATTTCTCAAAATGATTGTTTACTTGCCATACGAATCTGTTTTCTAATAATATGTTATCTGATTGTACGAATCCACAGACCTCTTACTTTCCTCTAAACTTTTAAAATTTTCCGATAAGGAAAGCTTTGGTGTTGATCAATCGTTGTTGCGATATGCGGCTGCAGTTTGTGTTCAACGTCATGTCGTGGAAGTGGTTGAATGCTAGCTTGATCTATACAATGACTTCACCTGTTCACTCTTCACCAAGTCAATGCGATTTATTTAACTCAGATTTCTGTGTTACCAGTTTACCGACATCGCAAGGATGGTGAGCTTGGTTGGTTTGGAGACGGCCATTATCCTGCGTAGACTGCTTCGAAATCGTACATCACTGTGGTGGCACCTCCGCCACTTGGCAACACAAAAAGAAGAAGAAACCGAATCGGGAAATTTTAGGTCTGCGATGTTCCTTAGTATTATTCGTTAGTTGGCTTTGATTCCATTTGAAGAATACCACTCCATGAGTAGTATAGTACATGAAATTATCAAAGGTTTCAAGTGCATCACTTCTCCGTGGAATGTATCACACAAGGCTACTTTGAGCATGAAACGGATCAATAAAGTGATTAGCAGTAATCAAATTTTAATAAGGCTCTGCTATTTATGGTGTCATATGGTTTTCTCACCAATCGTCATCAGATCCCGAGGGCATGAAATGATTAGCTGGCGACGTTGTCGGATCATAGTCATAGCAATGCAACACTTCTTACCATAGCACTACGGCTCTCTTAGAGTATCACTATGAGACACTTAGGCCGAAAATAATGGGTTAAGAAAAATCTGAGTACAACACAGAATCAAATTTTTGGTAGGAGAGCATTTGCTATCAATCATAATCATATTACAGGGAACAAAAAAATCTATTAAGGAAT
Organism: Dictyocaulus viviparus; assembly: GCA_000816705.1. Taxonomy (NCBI): domain Eukaryota; kingdom Metazoa; phylum Nematoda; class Chromadorea; order Rhabditida; family Metastrongylidae; genus Dictyocaulus; species Dictyocaulus viviparus. Next base: position 176,660 of record KN716348.1, read on the forward strand.
TTTCTCATTTTCTTTGAGACGATTCTTTAAGTGAACACCATAGAGTTTTTTGAACTCACATAAACAGTCAAATACTAGTCGCGGTCAACGAAATGCTACAGAAGCATGTGGAATATTAATGAGAGGCTTAGAGAGAGCACAATTTTTAGAAGAACATTCGAAAGTTCGTTTGAAATCAATGATTCATACTTTTCTGAGAATCCTCGCTCTAGGCGACCATTTTCGATTCATGACGATGTTGTTAAGAGCATGTAAGAGTGAGATTGTCTTCTGAAAACGTCGAAAATCTCAAAGATTGAATTTAGCTCATCAAACAATCTAGGACCATATTCGGAAGATAGGGTAAGTGTGGAAATAGTGAGGATGAGTGATCCACATGAATGAAGTCAGAAGAATTTCACAAAATAATATTGCGTTTATCAGTTTGGTCGATTCACTGTGAAGAGGGCAGCGGACTGATGAATGTACGATTGTACGTCAGCTGAATGGATGCACTTCCATTAGCAGTTGACAAGGAGTTCAGTGGAATAATAGTGCAAACTCTTGTCGACTATAAGTGTTTCTGCCTCACAAGATTTTTGGATTACCAAGTGTGATGATGGGAGTTGCTGCTCCTATATGACCATCTCAAACTGAGGTAATCAAACTATCATATATGGCATTATAAAAACATGACAACAAATAAAGAACGGTGGCATTACACTTGCACAGTAGAAACAATAAAACAACTATACTCAATGAGTTAAAACTATCAAAAAGTAATTGGTTTTCCATATGGGACAAAAAAGAGAAATTCTTTAGGTCACCGAAGGCACAAAAGTGTAACTTGAAACTCAGTATGAATAATCGATGGAGGCGAATGATGCAATGGTGGAGGTGCCACTGTGACACACGAAGTCCGTTGTCTCTCCGAGTGGATAAATTGGTACCAGAGAACTGGGTACAGTAAACAGCACTGACTTGATGTTAAGTTGTGAGCTTAAGTCACTCTATAGACTGGACTCGCATTCAGTCACTTCTACGATATCACGTTGAACACAAATACGTAGGTGCATCCCGCTGTACGGACCGATCAATGCCAAAGCTAATCTTATCTTATCTATGAATAATCAATAGTACACTTATGTCTTTCACTTAGTGATGGAAAGTAATTTCTGTATAGTAGAAAATTGCTCACATATTTGTTTATTCTATGACTCATATTTTAGAGTAAAAATATGTTTCATATTCATTTACTGAGTCAATTTCATAACACTACTGAGTCATGCAGTAATTCGCTGAAGATGATCTCTGGTCTGATACCGTAATAGTACAACTGAGGTTATTTCTTCTATTAAAATCATTCAAACTACGATTCTTTTCCGAAATTAACATCCGTTTGTTCATCAGTTGTTCTACTAGGGCAACTTATTGAGACAACAATTTTTCCAATAATTACTTATCACATTTGGTGGTGAGTTCAACGAGTTATTCATGATAATGAACACTGATATACATTAAGTATTTTCATACTCATTTTCACTCAATATACCTTATTTTTAGATATAATCGTAATTGTATTTTCACTTCACAGTGATGCTGAATTGGCAGCAAAACTTGGTCTACAGACCGGAAATTTCTAGGTGCTGGTTCGAGTACCGCCTGAGGTTCCAAGTTTTGTGGTCAACTCAGTCAACTCATTAAAAGTACTTCATTTTTGTTCATAATTGTACTCTTCTTTGATTTTTATTCGTGAATTTAAATATTTATCTTTCAAATAGGGTTTCTACTCAGTAACTGAGAAGAAGAAAATTGATAGATGATTTCAAATGAGTGACATTTCAGCCTCAATTGTGTACAACAAATTGGCTTCAACAATTAAATATTATATGTAATATGCGGAATTTTTCAAGTTACCAATCTTCTCCAAGCTTTCTCGTTATCAAGCTGATTACACTATCATTTTTTAGCACTCGTCTATACTTATCATCAATCGATATTACTTTCCTATGTATTTCGAGTCATCGTTTCAACACAATACGTCATCGTCTTCACCATCTGCGCCACGTATTCTCCTCGTTAGCGCTTCTGAACATCAGCTGTTTACTTAGCTCGTGTAATACAATTTCTATTATTCATTTAAGATTAATACACTCATTTTCATCAGATGTTTTGCTCAATCCATAATTATTAATGCAAAAAAAACTTACTACATAAAAAACTAACAGCATACTTAACGATAATTTATTTATTTGCCATACTAACTTTGTGGCTGTTGATTTTTCCATAATTCTGTCATTTATATATCACGATACTGAGGGAATTACGGAACTCGCAGCCCTAGGCGAGACTTGATCCCGCATCTGGCGTCTGGGAGATTCGAGTTCAAATTTAGCGTGAGGATTCGAGTTTTCTAATTGAATGTACATTGTGAGGTATATAATAGCACTCCTATAAAGCGTATGCTGTAAGCGTAATGTTATATTTTTAGTAAAAACTAAAGAAAATTTTGAGGAACTCCTACGTTTCCCACTATATTACATACTCTATCTATGAGTTGAGTCAACAAAATACTAAGCATCTCATTGGAATAGAGTTTTTCTAAAATCATTCTTTCTTAAGGCTTGTTCTAGTTAATCGATAATTGATCTGTAGCGTTGAGGACTTTTGATGATCAACTATGTTTTTGTTTTCTATTTACGATTTCCCGTTCCTGTTCTCGTTTCTCTACAGTCTTTCTCTATACAAGTCAGTAAAGAGTCAAATAAAAGTAGTGAGGTACTTCAATTATGTGTATTGCAGACCATCTGAAGTATATAAGGACAAGTGATGACAATTCTAAGAAAAATTCATGTCAGTCATCCAACTTGACATGTACTTGGAGTACTCAATTCTGAGGAAAATTCACGTCATTCATTCAGCGTAACATTTATTTGGATTACTTAATGACCCGTACTCACTGATACTACGAGCCAGAGCTTAATTTTCACTCGTTTATCACTCTATCAAGGCAATCACCGTACTCGATGACGATCTTCTTCAAACATAGTGATGTACGCGGTACATCACTTGACACAAAGAAAATCAATTTATTTCGATTTCCACACATAGCAAATGGAAATATTTCACATATATCTCTTGGTCTACTGTATGAAATGAAGGAGCCTCATGAAATAAATATCGTTGTACTTACCTCATCGAATACATTTTCCACTATCAGTATCCTCATTAACGTCATCAATCAATATTATTTGTCAACATCAACAATTATTCGAGATGAACAACGATTGATTACTGTCTGAGGTTGAAATTTAGGTCAATTTCATCTTTTTCTCTATCATCTTTTATTGACAATTAACCGTAAACATTATGACCTTTAGTATTTTTTTTACCTCATAAACTGTCGTGACTCATTGCTGCACGTGTCACCTCACAACTGGTCGTCAACTAACATTCTCTACCAGTTCTTTTTTATAAATATAATTATAAAATGATAATGTAACTGTCACTGTTAATAACTGAACTGTTATTTCTGTGTTTTTCATTGAAAAAAAAACAACGTGAACTCTTTTTCACTCGTCTTTTTCTATGAGAATCATTAACGAGGATCAATAAATCAATCACTCATCACTATTTACACGATTTCTGTTTCAGCTGTATAATTCTGTGAGCCATATATGTGGCTCGAACCTTTGGAACCATTCTTCTACTCACCATACTTCATAGTACTTAGTTGACTTTGTCATGAGCTGTCATAACCTCCATCTTTTTTTTTTGATACGCAATCGCCTCCTCGATATCATGATGAGGTCAATCGCATCGAGTGTTTCATACGAAGGATTCCGTAGAGATAAGTGATAATTGATATGCGCAATGTGATATCTATATGTATATATTACGGTATAGTGATTATTGGTTGATTTATCAGCATTTGAAGTTCGATAATTGGTTCGACATTGATAATTTTAGAGGAAAAATTGATCTACATCTGTTAAAATCGATATCAGGTCAAACATCATCTACTATTATATATCGCTCTGTAGTTGACTCTTGTAATTTTTGTACAATACGATTCTCGGTTTCTTTTCTAAAGAAAAAAAAACTATGATGTCATTCAATTTTCCAGCAACAGTAAATTCTTGTTAATACAATTTGGAATACGGTAATTGTGTAAAGACACAAATATCAAACAAAAAATCTACCATAATCAAAAAGTTGTAAGTCTGATGAGCGGCTTTTCTTACAAAAAATAACAATGAGCTAGGAAACGTGAAAAACTTAATTGCAACAATGAAAATATATTGATCGAGTAGATCGAAGTTTATATTGGTACGTAAATTTGCGTCGATTCGCGTCATATCAGAATTACAAGATCAAGTCAAGTTTTCAGAAATATGGAAAACGCACGTTTCTGGTAAATTGAAATTGGAGTTGTTTCTACTTTGCTTTTTTCATGGTCATCACTTTTTTCCATCTGAAATAACTCGTTCGATATTGAGAGTGATGGAGTGAAAAATAAAAAGACAGTAAAATCCGCTTTGGAGTTCTCAATTGAGTACCATGTATATTCCTCATTTGATTGTATTGAGAGTTATCGTCAAAGGGTGAGCAAATATATTTGCATTTGTTTTTTCTAAGAGTTTTGTTTAAGTGATTTACTTGCAAGTATTAAAACAGCCTACACATATATCTATATAGTTTGCTTTCACCTCATGAATCTATATAGTCTACTTTTACCTCATGAATGATTTTTAGCCTCACCAGTTCCTCAGTAAGGTAACAAGAATGGTGAGAAAATTTCACGCTAAAAGTTCTGGTGAGAATCTTCTATAAATATTCTTTTTTTGATAGCATTACCATAGAAGAACGTCATGTAAACGATGAAATACAAAATATAATCTATGTGAATGTTACCTAACATAGTATCAATTGTATTACTTGATTTTTTTCTAGTATTTTGGTACACGCCATAAAACAGATTCGTGTGGCAGACGGTTGTTCTATCCACTAAGTTGTGAGATTACGTGGAACGTCTCCCTCTGGTGTATTGAGTCCGATTGTGGAGCAACTCTTTATAGCTCTAAGATGGATTGGATTGAAGCTGATCGATTTCGCTGCGCTGATCATCTTATACGTTTTGTATACAAGTGAATACATTCATGCATGTGTGTGCGTGTGTATTGAAGTGCTTGTGTGTTCTACACGTCGATTCGACTAAAACCTCTAATCGAAGCACTGAAAAGTACATAAAAGACTGGTCGGAATCGTCTTTATTGAATGAGCACCTATCCAGTTTGGCATAGATAGGAAAGACGATTATGAGTTTATTATACAGTCTATTCGGATGTCTTTGACAAACACAATTGTTTGCATCCATATGAGGAAACGATGAATAATCGTGTTGTTCAAAAACTAAACTAAAAATGTCCTTCTGATACCCGATTATGGGTTACTCTTTCACTAGGATTATTCGCGGCCATTCTTAAGAACGCATTGAGTAAGCTGAAATAAGATGATATGAGAGGGAAAATTGAGTAACGGTTGCATAAAAAACTTCACCAGATAATAATGTCATATTCAGTACACAAAACGTCAATGAGGCGACGCAAATTGTGGCAGAACTCGTCAATGTTTCTGCAGAAGTGGGTCTCATGCAGAACTTTCGAGAAAAAAAAACAACACACATAAAATGAATAGCTTTTGCTAAAAGACTCGGAAGCGAAGCATAGCTAAAATAAACGAGCTACTTCATAAGCTTACAGCATCACTTAGCGGTGGACATAACAACGAATGCAAGCATATAAGCTTTCTCCGTCATCTCTATTCTTTCTGTCTTACCGTTTGCCTCAAGATCTTCGACGTTAGGTAATAAGGAGAAAGGATCACTATATGTGATATAACATGTTTTCGAAAAAGTGATGGTAGGCGTTTTCTGTATCATTCAAGCTAGAAAGCAAATTACCTGTTACGATATAATCCACGGTCAAAGATCACCGTATATTTTCATCTATCGGTGATTAGGCGGGCTTAACGCATGTTGCGTATATTCGACAACCTAATGCCAATGCCGCAAGCGATTGAGTTAGACAGGAGATCAAAAAGAGGAAAGGAAACGAAAAGGTTGATGGTTAGAGCATCTAACAAAGGTACGTAAAAAAGTGCTTATAGTGTTCAGAGAAAAGACTTAAGGC
>KN716348.1:191696-204974 GCA_000816705.1 Dictyocaulus viviparus
TAGTATTTTAAATTTTAAGTTATTTTAAATAGTAATATATAATATTATTATTATTATTTTATTATTATTTTTATTTTATTTTTATTTTATTTTTTTTATTTTTTTCGGATATTCTTATCCTAAAGCATTAACATTTCATAGATAAAAATTATAATAATAATTATATAATATATTAATATTTATAATAAAAATGATATAATATATCATAACAGTAATCATAATACAAAGCATCAATCAATAACGATCAATTATAGTAATCAATAACAACCGCTATTGATCTACAGTTAAATAAGCGTAATTTTTACTATTGATTTTTATTTTTATTAGTTTTTTATTGAAAATAAAAACTACTTTGGACGAAAACGAAAACGTGAAGCAAAAAAAATGGCCGAAGTGAGTGAGTTCGGCTCAGTTGTGAGTCACTTGACGACGAATTTTCTAGCACTTTTTTTTCTTTTTCGCTTGGAAAAAAAATTTGTATGTTTGACCTTTTTTTTTCTTCTACTCAAAAAGTGAAGAGGGAAAAAAAAACAGAAACGATTGTTTGGTCATAAAATCTTCTCGTTGCCGTTGTTGAACGTTACGCAGTCTTATCGACGTTCGAGTTTTTCTTCGTTCTCCCAGGCGATGACGAAAAATTACGTCATTACGGAAAAATTTTCTGGATGTTATGAATTTTTCTGGATGCTTTTTTTTGTTCCTAACTTGCCTTTCTTATCTATTCGGTTATTGATTGATTTGATTTTTTTTCTACACAATTTAATTTCTTTCTTTGAGAGTATTTTTATTTGTTGTTTCCTTCTAAACTCTTCTTTGTCATCTATTCGGTTATTGATTGATTTGATCTTTTTCTACACAATTTACTTTCTCTGATTCATAGTATTTTTATTTGTTTTCTATCAACTATTATAGATTATAGTGGTGTTTTTATATTTCGAATGACTATGAGTTGCTCTCGAGGTTCATAAGTCTCACCTGAGGTTACGAGTATTGCGATTGACTCAGTATCATTAAAAATTTACTTTCATTAGTTTTTTTTTCAGATTAAATTAATTATTGATTAATGGATGTAGAAAATGTAATATGAATTTTTTTGGTATATCAACATTGAAAGGGATATAATTTTTTCTCATCGGAAAAAATTTCTTTAATTATTCATCTCTTAAGCTTTTTAATTCTCAAATTTTTTATTGTTACATTTATATTATTATTATTTTATAAATATTTATAAAAATAATCTTAAAATCGATTTAAAATCTGATCTACCAAACAGCAGGGGTACCAGCATTTCTTCCGTTATGTTTTCCGATTCAAATTTTATGTAAATGAAGAGAATCTGCTTCTTAATTGATTACATTTATTCTTCATAACTCGAATTCACCTTTTTATTTCACCTCACTAACTGCAACTCAATTGTTCCTCAAAGTTAATCAACGTTTTTATGACATGCAGAAAAGTAGATATCGAACATTTTCCGGTAATTTTCATTGCTAACGATTTACTTAACATCCGATAATTATCGTCCATACTGAAATTGCACTCAAATCCTCAGAAATCTTCAAGAAAGATCCGTGAGAAATTTATTGTTTATGTTTACTTTAGTTAATTTTATTACTAGGTCGTGTTTGCTTCTTGCAAATCCTGTTTGTGTACTCTTTGTCCTAAATTTGTACCTCAGAAAAAATACCACTGAACTCGATTGGTTTTCTGAGGTAATGAACTCTTTCTGGAACTTTTTCTGATTGACAATTAGAGTTCATTTCAATACTGAAACATGTTTTTTTGTAAATAATAAATATTCGTCTTAAATTCTTCAGAAAAGAAAAAGTTGGTCTGAATGTCCATCGAGAGGTAAATAACTCCTCAGGAACTACTATTTGTTGACCATCATTGTCCATTAACGACTATTCCTCAGCTGTAACATGACTAAATTTTCCAAAACGAGGAAAAAACCTCAATTTTGCTCAATAAAGACAAATCAATGTATTTATTATTGGTTACGTTATTTTTTCATAAAAATCACAAATTTATTAGGAATAATTAATTGTTACTATGATCCTCATGTTACTTCATTTTCACTCAGACCTCAAATTTTATCTATAATCATTTTAAGTTCACTTTCTTCTATTGAAAAATCTTCATCGAATTTGTATATAACAGAAAAATAACATAGAAAAAAGATTGTATGTTTGTTGTCGTTTTGTTTTTGTTTATAAATATAAACATAAGATGTATTGTAGTGATACTCAATTTCCCTCACAGAACCTCATCCAATAGACGAACATACATTAAGCTATTGATTGATATTTCAATTTATAATATTAAATAATACCATAGAAAAAATATAATCGAATAAGAAATCAAGTAGCTTTTGATCTAAAACATCATTTAATCATTTTCTATGAATTTTACCTCAAATACTTACGGATTTAAAATTTTTGATCACTAATTGTTCGTAATTATCATATGATTAGGCAGATTATAGATCGTACTCATTTTTTTCCTCCTCTACCTCTGCCGAGTTCGATTTGCACTTTACGATTTAAACAATAATTCGGATTTTTTTCAATTACCGGAAATCCTACGTGTCCATCATTTCACCTTGACGAATCCATATAATTGCTAGTGTTCTGTTGAGGACAATTGACAAATAAAAACGAACGACTGAACGAACGAACGAACGAACGTTCCGAAACAGATACAAAAAAAACGATTACTTTTAGATAGAAAAATTTCTTTAGCAACACCACTTGCATCGCGTTTTACTCGTGTTTTTTCTTGAAAGTTCTATCGATAATCACTTATCAATGATATAGGTTATGCCTATCGATACAGAGTCATTCTCAAGACTTGGAACCTCAAAGCCTGAGGCTTCAATCTGGATTGCAAGTTTTTCCACTTGAGGTTCCATGTTTTGCGATGAACTCAGCATCATTAAGGATGGGAGTCTTAGTAATCTTCCAGAATTAAACTTTTAAGCATTATTCTTAATTATTCTTATTATTATTATGACTAGTGATAAAAGTGATAAAGGAAATTAGTGATAAATGAGCATTGCTAAGTTAACCTCATAATTCCAGAAACTCGTTAGAATTTGGTTTTTATTAGTATGAAACTTTTTTGATCTACTAACATATCGTTTGAGGAAAATATCATCCTTTTTTCATGCATTAATAAATAGAAAATGTTAAAGCAATTTCCCTAGACTAGAGAATCAAAAAACTTTGAGCCTCGCGAGAAAAACTCGAAACACGAGACGATGTGGTACAAAAATTCAACTGTTCTAAATAGCTTGTTTTTATTGTTTATCTGTAAATGCGAGTTCGCGAGTCTCGTTTGAGGTTGCAGGTTTTATGATTCACTCGACATCATTACGGATAGAAGAAAAACACCATTATAACTCATAACTTATCATAGTTGATAGAAAATAAATGAAATATTTTTGCAAAAATCAATAAGAGTAAGTTCAAAAGTGCAGTTAAAGAAAAAAAACGTGGGCCATAAGATGGACACGTAAGAGCCTTAGGCTAAACTTTCCATTTTTTTTTCATCGTTGAAGACCTCAGCGATTCAGAGTTAAAAATAGCAGTAAGGTATTTGAGATAAATTCATGTTTTTTGTCAATAAATGAAATAAATATTCTTTCTAACAGAAACGTTCTTATTGTTTATTACTTGGACTCACTTGTTGACAAACATTAGCTTAATTCTCGCTAGTACTGATTGTTAAAAGCAAATATTGTTTAATTAAAAAATTGTCTTAGTGGACTATAAGAATAAGGGATCTAAATTGGATCGCTGCCAACTCTTTTTTGTAATTGTCAAAAATCATTTGTTTTGTTATTAGATGATATCACGTATGTGTTTATACTTATATCGATTGGTTTTCGGTCAAATTCATTGACAGATGCATAGATTTTGAAGGCGATAGAATCCTCTTTGACTCACGTAAGAGGAACTATTTTTGGAATGCGATAATATTTTCTATAATCATAACGCTGCCTTTTCATCTTTTCCTATCTTTTCAAGATTATTCAACTAATGAAAAATAGCAAAAGAATTTAAGTAATAAACAATTGAAGGCTAGCGAAGTGCTTGGAAAAGCTCAGAAAATGTAGATCATTTAGATCAATATGAAGTAGATATTGATTTCTTTTAGATCTATTTGTACTATCGAAATATTTTCTATTGACATTAGATGTCCATAAAGAGACAGATATGAGGCCAAGTGAGTTGCACTTTTATGGAGGGAAAAAAAAGCGTTCGTTTTTAGTATTCAGAATCATCGTGGCTTTCACTTGTATATTTGTACAGTAAACAAAACGTACATAGTAAAATTTTAATATTTGTGGATTCATTCACTGTCGTTTATGTGAACGTCTTCGAGAATTTCTAATATTCTGAAGACTATCGATCGACTATGATCGTCATTCTATTGTTTATTGTTGTTATTTGTTTTAATTTCATATTTTTGTTTATTGCTTTGGTCGGACGTCGAAGAAAACAGTATATTCTAGCTTTTCAACGCGTGTGAATTCAATGATATCTCATAATCACTTTCCTCTATGAACTCATACTGAGTCAAATCATCACCTTTTTTGTTATTCTTGATTTTTTTTCGCATTTCTATGCTAATTATTGCTTGAATGTTTCACTGTGTTTTCTCGGTTCTCTTATCTTTACGGTGCGAAAAAATGTTTCAAATAAATCGATAACGTTAAAGTTTTTTCTTTGATATTGTTGTTTTAATTGGTGCTTTATTGTACTTATAATACCTCAAACCTCCTGACAAACTCTAAACTTAATGGACGACTTAAGCCGACTGTTTTTAAGTGCTATGGCTTAGTCACGGTCGATAGGCTTACGTTATAATTGATGATTTGATTTGATTTGAGCTGATTTGATTTTTTTTTTCGTTCTGTCCAAATATCATTAGGCGGGAATCTCGTTCGTAATCTTCAAAATAGTTTTTATATAGCAGTTGCCATAATATTTTTTCTGTCGATTAGTATTACACTATATTTTGCCTCAGGGAAATGATTTATGCCTTCAAACAGTGCTAATATGAAGCACTGTAATTAATGATACTGAAGCAAACTTCCTCAGATATACGTAATTATGAAGCTAACAAGATGAGTTCATAAAGGAAGGTGATGATGAGGAAATATTGAAGCTATGCTGACTCTTGCCTCCGCCGAAAAAAGTTCCTTGTTCATCATTGGTGTCATCAAGAACGATGGCTTTTCGATTCGACTAGCAAAGTCTATGGTTAAGACGCTTGTGGATTCTTAGACATTCTAGATATTCTAGCATTAGCTCTAAGTCAACATACAGTGTCTGTATGTGTCCAACGTTAAGCTTAAGCACTAAGAAAAAGCTCCGTATTTTCATAAAGCGTCACAGGTTTAGCGGCTTATTAGCGATTCATCAAAATTTGTAACGTAGCCGTTACAGCTGGTGGATTGAATTAAGAAAATTTGTTCGGAAGTTCTACTCAAAGAACTACTGCAACTCTCTTCTGATCGTCAATGACGAGTTTTTTTTCATGAGGTGAATCACGACCTATAATAGTCAGATTTTCTGTTTGTCAATCCTGAATCATTCGTTTGCTATATCCGAGCTTTTCCTTCATAAAATAATATTGCTAAATGTTTTGCACTATGTTGAAGACTAGTAATCTTCCTGTTGTATAATCAATTGTGAGGGAAAAATTTGAAGTGTTAAGAAATTTTCGGAATTATTCACAGTGAAATCTTCTTAGAATATCAGATAACTTCAGAAAGGTTGTGACGTTATGAGAAACTAAGAAAAAAGTAATTTTTTCTTGATTTTATACTTTTACAATTATGATATCATTGTTTGTCATATTGATAAATCCGTGTTTATCTAGTAAATAATTATTCGTTACCAAAAATAAACATTTTAAATTGATAAACAATCAGATGTTAACCAAAGTTGACCAGATTTGTGATTGCTTAGACGGTCAAATAAAAAAAAAACATAAAATGAATCGCCTTTTTTTTTTCTCTCTATAAGAGTTTTTTCCTCTTCCCATTAAGGTCAAGCTGTTTGTTGTTTACATGTGTTCTTGTTTTCCATCGTTTTATTGTAATCGTTTCAAGTAAAATAGAATTCAGTGGAACACTAAGAGTTACATGATCGTTCTCATATTAAGAGTTACAGAATCCTCCTCATTTCTTTTTTATCGAAAGATTCATCGTATCGCTTAATAACTACCACATCTTTTTTTTTCTCTACAATATCTTTTAGATGTTTATGCTTATGTTTATTTAAATCGGATTCAAACTTTCTTTAACGAGAGATTTCTCGATTTAGATGACAGCCGAATATTTTGAGCACTACAAATCCAACAACAACATCGATGAAGGTAAGATGATATTGCGAGGATTCAGCAAGACCTTAAGACCTTAGACTCGTGCACAATTCATGCGTATTGATCGATCAATTTTCTAATGTTTATCTAACTATCGATCAAATAAGAAAGATTTATTAAAATTTCCATCAGAAACAATTACTTTATACTTTCGAATACTTTTATTCGTCTGTCTATATAAAATTGTTTGCTTAATAATGTCGAAAATCGATATTTATATCCCACCCTCCCGAATCAGCCGCAAATCGGTGAGAGCGAGTTCGAGTCTCGCTAGAGGTTGCAAGTTTTATAGCTGTCTTAAAACCGTGGGATATCAAGATCACATGATTATAACCTCCATTTTGATAAGGTATAAGCTCTGTGAGGATATTGAGTTATAGTTATAACAGGGATGATGCTTCTTTGAAATTGTTCAATTTAGCTGTCAGAATTTCTTTTTGCTTATCGATTGTTTTCGTATTGTTTGCCCAATTATTATTATTATTATTGATCGTTATGAATTTTATGAGTGAGGGAAAATTTTCCATGAGGAGAGAAAAATTCTCCATAGCGATTTTATATAGCATTCGACTAGACACATTTCTTCACAGGACGTTCGGTAAGTAGTTCACTTAGTTGCTTTAATTGAGGGCCAAAAAGAGACCTCAAATTCGGTTTTGTGAGGTTCTTATTGATTATCGATTTTGGAAAATAGTTACATATGTATATTACAAGAAAAAAGAAAAAAAAGAAAACAACGGGAAAATTCTGTTAGCATCGACTTGCCTCATGCTTGTTTATTAGAATAATTTCAAGTAAATAAAACTAGATAAGATTTTAAAGCGCCTCAAAATATCATCATTATTCAGCTTCATATGCAAATTTATGCTTCTGCTTTTTTTTGTGTAGCAGATAAAATTTAAATAGGAAGAAAGAACTTACCGTATAGTTATTTTTTTAATTAGCCTGAGTTACTTGAGTGATAATAATATTGTAAATAATAAAATATTAAAAAGTCGAGTAAAAGCCTTTGTTTATTTTTGGCTTTTATATTAATATCTTTTTCAATGCGGTTAGTAAATTTGTGGAGTTTTTTTCCTCATTATATACATTTAGATCAATTGAGGTAAATGAACCAAAAATATTATGCAAACAATTGATGAGTTACAATCCCTCTCTTCATGGCAATTAATTAACAAAAAAATAATATAAATTGAAAAACACAAATTTAAAATAAATGTGTCACATTATTTTTTCATAGATCTATATATATTTTATATGAAATGCTTGTTGTTTTTTTACTTTGAAGGATACGGTAACTCATTTAGAATTATGGGAGCATACTGTATTATCTACGACAAGTCGTAATCAACATCGTAGACATCTTGGCAATTTAAAGATTGATCAGACTCAATTTGCATAATCATCCTCAGTCAGTTTGGATGCTTAACATTCCTTAAAGATAACTATTACATTTCAAGTCTTGAATTTTCTCTAGTAACTGATATGCATTTGAATTTTATCAATATGAAATGAATAAATGTGATAAATGAGAGGACTCACCATAAAAACTGAGTGAACAGTGAGTGATAATCAGCTTAGCTGCCTGTCAATGTAAAATCTGGCGCTAAACAGTAGCGCGCGTCCAGAGTTCGTAAGCAAACAATGCGCGCTAAGAAACAGCACCCACTAGTTGTTCCGTTGTAATGATCACTTCGACGACTGAAAACAGCTATTTTATTCATTTGACTCATATCGATCTCATTCTGTTCATTGTTTCATATGAGTACTTGAGTAGTTTTGTTTTCCTCAATGAGTTTTGTATTCCTCATCGTTAAAATTTCTATGATTCGAAACTCTCTAACGACATTCTACACTCATTTTTTGCTCGAATTTAATGTTCTGTAAACTAACGTAATTAATCAAAATATCATTATTTATTGTTGTTTTGTTCATTTGTTTATTATATTTATTTTGTTTATTTACTAATGATATGTCTTAACATTTAGAGTCGCTAGAAACATCGTTCTTTTTTTTATCTAAGACTTTTCTAAGTGTGTAAATCGACGAGCATTCAGTTTTCGTTCTATTACGTAAGCATTCGTAAAAAAAAAACTGCGAAAATGCATTGTAAACACCTTTCAATTATTTCTAAATAGAATGAGTCACATAACCTCATGTAACGCAGTAAAAATTATCCTCTAAATATCTACCTCATTATTATTGATTTGACATTAAGTCTGTATAAAAGCATAACAATAGTTATTGAATTACTTCAAAAAGTAACATCGATAATTTGATATAATAATTATAGTGATAATAAAAATAGTAGAAATATTAAAATGAAATAAAAATTAAGCAAAAAATGCATTGAGGTTATTAAGGAGATTATTGATTAATTATACTAAAAAATAGTACAGAAATGCAAAGAGAAAGCCACGCCCACTGCTTTTGTATTAAACAGGCAATTTTTGATATATATATTTTTTTGTTTTGTAATATTTTATTTTTCTTTTAACCTCTATGATTTCACTGAGTGACAGTAATGTTTTCGTTATTCAAATATTTCGCATTCGTCATTTTTTGTTTTCTTTATGCTTTTTTTCTTCGACTATTCAACTTCAAATGACAGTAAACATTTAGTGTTCTTAGCGATGCATCAGATAAGACCATTAGTCATTTTCCTCATTTTCTTTTGGTTTTTGCACCTCATAACTCATCTCGCTAGCTATTAACAGACGTGTCGCAATTCACTTACGCTTAGCTCTATTCCTTCATTTAAAAAATTCGACACATTTACTCATTTTATACAGCATCATCATTCCTCCTTAGGAGTAATGCTTGAAATAAACCTCTGTAGTTATTCATCTACTATACTAATTGAGGATTTTCTAAATCCATGGTAGTATTCCTTCCATGACAGGCAGAGATTCCATGGAGGTCGTACAGAAGTAAAAGCTTATCGGTTCAGCCAATGGAATCAAGCAAAATATGTTTATGTGGTTACAAAGAGGAACCAATTTTCAACTCAACCCTTAAAAATAAAACTAATTATTTTCAGTAGACGAGCAATAGACACGTTTAGGAATTTTGTTTAACATTCCACATTAGATTAATAATTACTTAATAATATGATTGTTTTCATAATGATTCATTTTTTGATGACGAAGAAGTTGATATCAATATTGAGGCATGATCACTCATCTACCTCATATCGAGACAAGATACTGTAGGAAACTTTACAAAATCGATTAAACACCTTTGACTGTAGCTGGTCAGCTAGAGCAGAATGTTATTGAAAAGATCAGTTGCAGATGAACAAATAAATAAATACTGACAAATATATATTGATTAGCTAGCGACCATTGTTGTGTTTTCAATAATTCATGATGATACTTCATCTCCTAATGAGTATTCGACCTCATTACCTCCATCGCATTAAGGTTTGCTGAAATCATTCACTGGCATTGATCTTGGTGTTAATGTATGGCCCTTGATGGGCCCTAGAAAATCAATTCAGGCTAAATTACGAATTTCAGCAATCGTTTTGAAAAACAACTTAGTCGGAATGTTTCATTCAAAGGAAATTCTGGATAGAAATAACCTCAATTTATAAATTACGTAATTCAGTGGGCGTTTTTCCTTTAATGCGTTCTTCATTGTGAATTTTTCGATCGAGAAAAATACGATTATGAGTGACGAGTTATTATTGAGTTATTAGCGCGAATTGAACGCTCTTTATATACAGCTTTTTTCTGTAAAAAAAAAAATTATGCCGTTATAATATTTCAAATGACGATGACTAGTCATAACAAGTAGGATACGGTAGTTAGTACATTTCCGATCAGTTTTGAATTTCTGCTATCGAGTCTACCAGTCAACCACCCTATCGACAACGTTCGTTGACCGCACCCCTTCATTGCAGCTCTGTTCGCCACGTATCCGGTTTCGGCAGTTCGTTTTCGTTCATCTTGATTTTCAGATCGACGTTCATCGTTAACGTATCAAACGAAGCGTTATTGAGTGGTTGTAAAGCGTTTCTGATTCCCGTGCCTCGTTTTTCCTCGGTTTTTTGTTTTCTCGATTCACTCTCCACCCTTTTCCCATCCTTCTTCCCCGTTCTACTCATCAGTTTTGCAACGTCGGTGAAATTCTGTGAAAGTTGAAGTTTTTCTACCTTCAGCATTCTAAGCTTCTCATCTTTTTACCTCTATCTTTTCCCTCCTCTCATTCACCTGTTTTTTAACGCATCTTTGATAATGTTAATTGAAAATCTTTTATATAACTTCATATCAATTCTATCCATTCCATCGTCCAGTCATAATTTAACGATACAACTGTCATTTTGCCTCAAACCAATTGATTTTCCTCATTTCAATCCTCTATTTGTCTGCTCGTATTACTTCTTAACACTTTCTGATTACTTTTTAAAGTATAGGTCACATTGCAATCATTTACTGTTGTCCTTGAAAAGGTCGCTAATCAACGATGAATATTTTCTCTCAACCATCAACCATTTCAACATCACCGTTGTGTTAATTTTAATATATTTTTTAAATTGGACCTTTTCTTAATGGTGAATATTTGTGTTTTTCAAAACCTAATCGAGGTACTTATGAGCCTATATTGATGAGTCTTTTAAGCTGACCTCAACTAACTCAGTTGAAGTGAGATTTTTCAACGCTTTCAAACTGGGATAGATGTCATAAAATCACAATGCGACGGTTGTTACTAATGGTGTAAAACTGGCTAGATCTGAATGAAATCAGTTTTTTCTTTTCTCCACGACATTTAAAACCATTCCCTTATTCGAAAAAGTTCGATCAGCTCATGAGGTAAGGTGATAGTCAGAGTGACCATGTAAAGTTGAGGTAACAGAAAAAACCCTCATAATTGCTTTAATTATAGAAAATATTGCGTCAGAATTTCAACAGTACTGCTATATTGTCATTCTAGCTATGATTTATTATGAAATTATTTATACATTTATTTTATTTATTCATTTTGAAGACTGTGACGGTCTGAAGAAGAAAACTAAAAAGAAAAAACCGTAATAATTGTAAACTTCGTTCCACAGAAGTGGAACAAACTTTTTTATTTTAAATTCAGTCTGTAAACTAAATTAAGTTAATTTACATTTAGCAATAATAAATTTTTATGTTTATAAAGTTAAGGTAAATACTTTTTGAGAAAAATATATAAACATCGTTGTGTTACGGTGATCCAGCAAGCTTAGCTTATTTATTCACACTTGCTTCCACAACATGCATTGACTACAATGCATGTCTTTACTACTGCTCCAGAAGTTTTTATCGAATATTTTTCATAATTTTCCAAAAACCAGACGTTGTTTTTCTATATTTTAATTATTTTATATTATAATGTAAATAGCCATATCTGAAACAGTAGAAAATAGGAAAGTATAAGGAAAACGAATATTGAGATAAGATATCCGTTGTGTTTTCGTCAGAGGTAAATCGAGTTAATGAGGATAACAATGAAATACTCTAAGTGATGTAGTGATTGATGAGAACACTATTACTAACTAGAAGAAAGCTTAACACTAATTCAGAGCGAAATGTATACGAATAATAACTATAACAGTTTCACAACTGAATTCCCAAGTGCTAATTATCTGCTAACAATTTTCGAGGATTAAGTCAGGAAAAAAAGCTGCTGCAATCCTTACAGGTTTATAATGGAGTGCCATTTGAGTTCATAAAGAGCTAAGTAATGTATGTGGAGAAGCAAAAGAAGCGACTTCAATACTGGTGAACATCATCTGAAGATGGTAAATACAGCGGTATGAGAGATTTAGTTATTCAATGCTTTTTCGTAAGGTAGCCTCGAAATAAAACGAGGGATCGGAATCATTTGCACTTATTAGACGTGTTCCGACTGCTGTGAGAACTGGCGAAGATCATCGATGATTCGAATTACTGATGAACAAAAATACCGTAGTTTCCTAGAACGCTTGAAGCATTATCATAGTTACCGTTTCTTTCTCTTAATATTTACCGACGATGAGTGGGTGGAGAAACTGCAACGGATATTAGCGAAAAAAGAAACGAACAAACATCATAAACTGCATAAAACTCTAAGTGGTACTTATGAGAGTTGGTATTTCTCTCTTTTTCTAATTGTTCGTATTCGAGTTAGACCAAGACTTTCGAGTTTTCCTTTATAAAGGGTAATGGTAGTACTATCGTCATTTATTCCGTAACTACAGACGATTCAAGCGTAATCTTTGCCTTGTATTACAAAATTGATTCACCTCACTTGGATATTTGGAATACGAATAGGCCGTCTTCAGCACCTCAGCAATCTTTTATTCGTTTGTTCCTCGCGCGACGGTCGTCCATGGTGACGTTCTCCTGTAGACATGGTAACATTGCCGCTACGAAGTTTCGCTGGTGTACCTAGGTTTGCTGGATTTGTGAGAAAGCCTATCTCAGGCATTTTAATTGTGTTTACTACAGACACTCACCGGCTTTTATTCACCAGAGGGAAGTGCCTCCTTGTGACTTTATTTTATCAAGACTATGACGATTTTTGATAGGTTTATTCTTGAATTGGTTTTTTTGTCAAAGTAGGAATCCTAGGAGCGACTCCCAGTCATGTTAAGAGATAAACGATCTAAGAGAAATTGAGCACCTCCCTGCATATGATTAATTAGTCATCACTGTACACATAATGCGAAAGATTCGATCAAATTTTAACAAATCTCAAATGATGATATTCTTATTGACCAATAAAAATCACTAATCGATATGTATTTATTGCATGACGTTTTCAAATTCAATACTAAGTATAATATCATATAAGAATACAAGCTATTATTAATCAATAGAGTTATAATCGTTGTTTGTTTTTATGAATAAGTTATCGGGTTGTTCACTATTGACG
>KN716348.1:205074-217916 GCA_000816705.1 Dictyocaulus viviparus
CATGTCAAAGTATAAATCCTAGGAGCGACTCCCAGTCATGTTAAGACGATAAACCATCTAAGAGAAAATCTAAGTACCTCACTGCATATGCATATGATCAATTAGTCATCACTGTACATATAATGCCAAAATTTCGATCAAATTTCAACAAATTTCATATGATGATATTCATATTGTCCAGTAAAAATCATTGATCGATATGTATTTGTTGTATAACGTTTTCAAATTCAATACTAAATATAATATCATATGCAAATGCAACCTATTATTAATCAATAGAGTTATAATCGTTGTTTGTTTTTATGAATAAGTTATCGGGTTGTTCACTATTGACGATCGAACCTCAAACCACACTCAATAGTTGGAATAATTTTTGCACCAATGCACAGCACTCATTGCGGTTGAAATGAGCGTAGGTGAAACTCGTCATTGAACAAACAAACTTTTAATTTCATGAACCATTCCGTCACTCCACTTCAGCCGTTTTAAATGGAGCAAACTGAATAAGTATATTTTATGTCACAATATATTACTCAGAGGGAAAAAAAATAACTACGTTCCAGAATTTCGAGGTATAAGATCAGGAAATTAGGAGAGGAAAGACTAGAAAGGATTAGGAAAGTAGGAAATTTATTGAACTCGGTTTGTTTGTATGTTCTCAGCATGTTGACTTATTCAAAATCCGATATCTTGTTTGTGACGAGACATACAGTATTCTATTTTGCCTCACTGGACTCAAAAATTATAGAACGAGTTTCAAATGTCTTATTATTATTTTCCATTCGCGTTTTTTAGTCCTTTTTGTTGTTATCCTTCAAAATTTATTGTCAGTATAAAGTTATAATTTGCAATAGAGAGTGATGCATGTCAAGCTAAAAATTAACGTATGACTTAAAACGGTAACTCATATGCTTCTAAAACACCATCAGAAACGTACTGAGGTATCGCATATGTTGAGTGATTGACTCGGTCAGTATTTCAAGAAACGAATCTACCTCAATTGTTATGAGATGACGCAGTAGTATTTCAAAAAAGGAATCCACCTCAGTTGTTATAAGAACTCATCATAGATTTCGATGTCGATCTTCTTGAATAATAATGGTTGGTGATCAGGTCTAAACTTTCCTTCCAACTATATCCGTAGAAAAAATTATTGAAGGAATCAGTTTTTAACATCCTCAAGTAGTAGTATGAAGCTTAAAGCTACGATTTTACTTATGAGGGGATACAAATTATATTCGCTAAGTTTTGATTGAATTTTCAAATTTTGGTAATGACCGTCGTAACACGAGGAATGTTGTCAACTGTTGTTGTTTTTCGATCTCGAATACTTTTCAGGGTCGTTCTTAGTCTCATCGTTAATTTATTGCTTATTCTTTTCTCGACAGTTTTCCTCAATCGTCCTAAGCAATACCTCTTTTTCGTAAATTCTTTGTACTTTGTTAAAGTTCAATTCTAATCATCAAACATCATCATGGTGATTTTATTCTGTTTGAGAGCAAAAATATGATGTGGAAACAGCATAATGAGGATTTCGTGTAAAGACGAGAAGAGGAAGAAGGAACACTCCATTTTTTTAAATCTCATAACTCTGAATTGATGACGTTTTTTGAGTAGTGAGGGAAAAACTGACCAGGTCACAGAATTTGAAATGATAAGGGCCCATTAAATGAACGCATATGAATATGTCTGTTAGGCTTGACTCAATTACTCGAAATCTCCTGAAATAATAAGAAAGAAAATTTTATAGTGAATCGGACCATGTTGAATGATATTTTCGGACAGTTGTTGTAATAAAAGTACGGTAGTGAGGACTATGGGGGGCTGAATCAGAAATGATTATTTAATGAGTCTCAACGATGATGAAAGAGCTTCCTTCTCAAAGTGTTTTTCTAATCCCTTTGATGATACTAATGCTGAAATGATTAGCTTAAAACGGCTTAAGAGCCTGAAACATCAGCGTATTTCTCAGTCATCGGGACCATAACTTTTTTCTTCTAGCATTCTCAGTTTCATTGAAGTTTTTGGAAGTTTTGTCTAGCGAGTTTGAATGATTGTGAGTGACATCAACTCAGATAAAACATATTGAAAATTTTCTACATCTCAATTTCCTATTCTACAAAATATTTACAACCTCATAAGGATGAAGCTTGGTTTTTTAATAACAAAAAAAAATGAAAGAGAAGATTTCACAACGGTAAACTTCGTTTGTCTTCAAAATTTCTATCGAAGAAAACATCTATTGTTAAATCGCCTTAAAAATAATATATTTGTGTAAATTTTACCTCTCTTGTTAGTTTCAAAGTTTTCTTTTACTCTTAATTATCTTTCAATTTGTTTATTGTTTATTTATTAAAGATTCTTTTCACTAAAGTAATTGTACTCGTGAGTTAAAATGCTGGTGACCTCTGTGTCATTCATAGTTATCTTTATACTTATTGATTTTTTTCTTTCGAATTTCTCTCTATCAAAGTATATTTACATCGTATTTCATTTTTACAATGTATTCATTTCCTGAATATTCCTGCCATGAGACTTTGTGAAGGAGAAAAACGAAAAACGGGATGTAAAAAAATGATAAATGAATAAAAGATGGAATGAAAGCTTGAAACTCAGAAAAAAATACAGCAGATCATTGAGAAATCGAGAAAGAGGTTATCGCAGAGAACACATCGAGTAAAAAAAAAAGTAATTTGAGGTTCATCTTGTAGGTTATCTCTGTATATGATGACGACTTTTGATTGTGTTAAATTCTAGAAAACCTATCAGAGTTACCATACCACTAAAGTTTTCCTCGTTGAGCAAGCCTTTTTCTTCCTCATCAGAATAACTGCTCAGTGAATGTTTTCACGCTGTTGTTCTTATTCACTATAGTTGAAATTTCTATTGTAACGATGTAGGTTCTAGTAAAGATCATCGGCATTGAGGTCCACTATCATATGAGTTCCCAACTGAAAATATCATATACATTTGGACTCATGAACATTACTCAGAGTAGGGACCCGGTCTGAATACAGTAAAGTGACCATAAGGACCATCTTTTTTCCCATCTACGTACGGTAATGAGCTATTGAGAAGAATGCTATTGAAAGCCGATTGGTGCTAAGAACTGAAAACTGATTCTGTTTCTATCCTGAAGATTTTATTCTTTTAAACTTACTTTGTACCGATTTTTTCTAATCCCTTTAAATTATCTACATCGTTCTACTTGACAATATTTTGTTTACCGTTAGTGCCAATTATGTAAACAAACAAAAATTCTAATTGAAATACGACATGCACTGATAAAAGAACCAGGAGAGTAATAAAAATTCATGTGGTATTCTTTGTAGGAAGTAATAAATTTTTCATTTTCACTGCTTTATTGATCAGCTGATCAGTGCTGTTATTAAATTTGTTGTCATCGAAAAATCGATTGCTGTTTTCTTTGCATATTATCGATTTCATTCATGATTTTTATCATCCTTATTATAACGTTATAATCGACAATTCACAGCTAACCTCACATATTTTCCTCTTTTTTTTAATAGCTTCTATTGAAGCTGTAGCAGATTCGTGTCATTGCAGAACATTAGTCATTATCGATTTGCTCCGCTTCCATTCATTATACGTTTTTTTGATTTCTGTAAAATTAACCATCGTCATGTTGTCTGCCACTTATTTATTTTATCGCCTCTTAAATTATCGATTAATGAAAAAAAAAACTATCCTTGAAAATGTTCTTTAATGTGGACGGTACTGTAAGACGGTAACGTCATATCGTGATATGGTCGCGATGAAAGTTCGCGACGTGCCAAATCGTCTCGTCATCGGACCCGAAGAGCCAGCGGGTAAATACGATCAGAGTGATGTATTGTTTATGTTTATCGATTACTTATCAAAATAAAATATACTCAATACAGATATAGTATTGGCTAGCGCTTAAAATGTTTTATAACTATTTTTATGACAATAAAAAATAATGAGGTAAATAAAATAAAGTGTTTTGTAAAATGAAAAGGAGAATTCGGAAGAATCAGATGTTTGTGCTCATTAGGTAAGTCGTAAGGGTTCTATTGATATTTATTTATAGCTAAAAACAAAAATTTATACAATACAAATAGATAGTGGGAGGACGAAAGAAAAAAGAAAAAACAAAGTGCAACATCATCATGATGTTGAACAGGACAATATCGTTTGGTAGTCAAGAATTCTAATCAATATATGTTTATTGTATCAAATAGAGGAAAGAGGGAAATACTCAGCGGAAAGAAAAAACTCTAGAAGTCAAGTTGTTCGGCTGTTAATCATCACAATTGAATAAGAACACTGATTATTAGTCATAGTTAAGCGAATGGGATCATCATTGATTGTTAAGATTCCGATGAACAATTCAGATGATTGTGACGACGAAGAATGACGATGAACGATAGTCGTTCAGTGCAACATCTTCATTAAAATCATTTCATTATCGATAATAACGTTATCTATTCAGGTATGGACTGTTTTGCGGACGATCGTGATGCTCTCAACGATTTCGCTAAATATTACAATAATGCTCATCTAAGTGACGTCAATATTATCGTTGGTGACGACACGTGAGTTCTTCTCCTAACTCATTTCTATCATCATTCTTCATACTTTTTACTGCCAGTCAATCACCAATTTATTGATGGTGAATGACGACTGAAAATTATGACTTGCATAATAGAACCGCCCATAGATGTATTATTGGTTGCCGCTGTCCGTTTAGAATTATGACTGGTGGTTTTGAGGCGATTAATTTTGGGCGAACTTGCCTCACTCCGTTTCTGTATGTTCGTCAATTTCAGCTTTGCTGCACACCGTCTTATTTTGGCCAAGAATAGCGAAGTATTCGACAGAATGTTAAGCCAACGATGGAACGGAGATAGAAAGGTGAAGTTTGAGGGAAATTACATTGATTGAAATCAAAGTTGATCGTCAGTCATATCATGACTATACTGATGTGTTTAGCAATCGTAAATACTAATGTTCTTATTCGGAGTAATAGTGGGGGAGCCTTTTTAAGGTGCTAGTCTTATTTAAACTCAAACTGAAACATACACCAAGTGCTCTATGACATCATCAATCAATAATCGGTAATAAAACCTATTGTTTCGTTTTATAATCAAACAAATGGGGTAATGAAAACAATGGATCGATCAGTTCCCCAAAGTCATTAGACATACGAATGCATAGGCACATCCTACATTAGGAATCGATCAAGGCTAAAGCTTAGCTTATTTTAATGCCTCCTCTATATGATTGTGTTCTCAGGATCTCGAAATTGTTGAAGATGCACCTTGCCAGAAGGTCTTTCCAGCGTTTCTACGGTTTCTCTACTGTAATCATGTTGTACTACATCAGGACAATTGCTTACCGATACTCATATTAGCTGATAAGTACAATGTGATAAGCCTGAAGAAGGTTAGTCTTTATCTTGTTTTTATAATGATTTATAATGATTTTCTTTTAATATGGTACTGAGTTAATCGGAGAACTTAGAGCCTCAGATTGAACTCGAATCAGTTAGGCCTAGACCTGTCCTTAAATGATTGTGCTTTTCTTTCTTAAAAATTCTGTGGTCTACCGTGTATTGTTCTTTTGTTTTGAGGGATAAAAGAATAAATCGTCAAAAGAGTCAATGAGGCATTTTTAGGGAAAATTCTATAAAAAACGTAGTAAATGGTTTTCGTTGAAATGATGGAGCATTTATAGACATATAACGTATTCAATTGATATGATATCAATCAATCGATCGTTTGATTAATATGAGTAACAAAATTAGACAATACTTATCATTTTAGAAGTTTTGTTAAGGTATGCATCGATTTTGCCATATCTGAGATCCTTCCAAGTCTTACGTTGAAGGACGTCTTCAGTATATGGTTTTCGTATGCAACAAAGGCTTATCACCAGGTGAATTTATGTTGGACCCCTTTTTTTTGTTACTTTAATAATTGTAACGCAAATAAAGGTGGCGCGTTGACGCAGTGGTGGAGGTGCCCCAGCGACATGCCCTGAGTTCGCGGCCACCTCCCAGGCCAACCAAATCCGCCTTCTCTTAGAAGTCGACGAATTGATACCATAGAGATGGAGTGGTTAACTCAAGTCACTCTATAGACTAAGCTCACATTCAACCACCTCCACTATATCACGTTGAACACGAATGCGTAGGCACATTCCGCCACATGGGATTGGTGAACGCAAAAGCCTATCTTATCTTATCTATATCATCCTTAAATCTAACATCTAAGCCGCTTATCATCTATGTAAATCAAATGCTGTCTATTTATCTATGAATTTACTTTATAAAAAGCTCTAAGTAAGCATCACATTGTAATAGGTAGGTAGGTTAAAAATTTTTTTTGAAGATTTCTCAATTACAGTTGCTGATTCGTGCATGTATTCAAGCAATCGCTAGGGATTTCGAGTTACTGATCACTGAGGAATGGGAGAAGAGTTGGTTAGCATTGGATCGCGATCAAATGATTGAAATCCTCAAGTGTAATCAACTTGTAGTAGCCAGTTAGTATTCCATTCTTTGTTCTTTGAGTTCAAAAAAAAATTTGATACTCAAGTCGACATTTCTTTTTCAAACTACATAGTTGTAACTGCTATTTATTTTGGTTTAAACAGTTTTCTCAATAACTATTTTTAGGGGAAAAGGAAGCTCAAAAAGAGTTCAGGAATAAATTAAGTCTGATATATTAGACATTTGACCTAGGTTACACCTTGGGTGTGCTTCTAATTTATTCGTTTTCGTTTGTTAGCGACTTCTTGAGTAAGTGGCACCTTGTCGAAGAGGGACTATGGTGTAATGGACACGGTGTTTGGTGTCCAAATCCCAGCCCTACCAAGCTCACAGTAATCCTGAGGTCAATAAATTAGTAGCAAGCAAAGAAACAATTACGAATAAGCAGCAACCGAGGGGATTGATAGAAGGCTTGGTTAACTCAATTCTATTGCATTGACCTCGTTCGGAAATAGTCTCATACTCGATATGATCGAAAAGATGGATGCTTGGCGCATTATAGAGAAATTGATCAACGCTATGTTGGCTCGAGCTCTTGCTGTGTAGTTTTTCTCAAACATGAGTGAGGTTACACCTCATACTTGAGTAGTTTTTTTTTTTTACCAAACTTGCTTTTCTCCTTTTATTGTTCTTGAAGTGAGACCAAATCAAATTTTTGTCAAGTGGACTATTTCTAATTTTTTCAAAGATGAATACCGCTTATGGGAAGCGGTTGTGCGATGGCTGCAAGCACCAAACCATCCGGAGCGACGAGGCGCAACAGCTAGCCCATTGCTGACGTCATTGCTTCCTTATATCCGGTTTGTTGTACAGCATTGAAGATAAACGAACGCAATCATTAATAAGCGAGATAAATATTGAAAACATGGCATTGATCACTATTGATTGGTTGATTTCAACAAATTGAATAATTTCTTATTGGCATCATTCCAAAATTACTCAGCATCGTAATATTGACTTTATGCTAAGAAGAAGCTTTTGTTATTCCAAATTTTATGTTTTTTTTAATTATTCAGAACTCATGCCCTCATTAGTCAAACAACATGAGGAATTTTAGTTATTTTATCTATTTTTCTTTCAGTTTTTGTGTTATGGATTGTATATGAAAAATTACTAGGATACATTACAATCTTTTTTACTTTCAAAATACGTCTAAAAATTATCAACGAGTTTTCCAGATTCCCATTTATGACCGCCGATGAATTGACGCTTGTTGAGCGATCACAATTTGCTGAATGCTATCCGAAATTATTTCATCCACAAATTTTACTAGCTTATAAATTTCAAGCACTTCCTCTTTCCAGCAGAGTCAATTGCAAGTACGTTGATAATGATCTCAAGAGCAACTATATTTCCTCAAGATAAAAAAAGAAAGTCTTCTAAGACGTGAGCTCAAGTACTAGATAACTGTATTGTGAGCGTTGTATTTAATGTGAAATGATGGATTGATACCAGGATAGTGATGGAGTGTAGCCAATACTGTTTTGGTAACTGGCGTATCCTAAAGTACAAAGTACTACTGGCGATGCTTTCGTGGTCTGCTCAGATCAGCTAGATTGTATGACTCGTTCTGCTGACGTTGAATCAATTTAGTATAGGGGTTCAGTATACGTAGGAGTAACCTAGAGGATTACAACAACTGTTAAGTTGTACTCGATTAAAAATGTATTTACTTTAAGTCTTTATAAATTTCGAATGAAATCTGACATTCTTCGCCTATCTCCGTCATATGTATATTAGTCGTTGGTGTTTATTTCAGCACACATGACGATGTGTCAGTATTAAAGGACTAGTGTAGAAGCAGGACAGGAACACCTTAGTTTAAATGATTTTAATCATAGTCACAGAGCTGTACTATAGTATATTTGATCCAAATTCAAACAGTTCTGAGGAAAATAGGATAATAAGAAAGGGCCGAGTACTGTAATGAGTATATTGAATGGACTATGCACTTACCAGAAAAAGAATTCTGAAAATCATCTACATGTCTAGGCGTATTGTTATTTGTCAAATGTTTATAATTGAGTATAGCATATTTTTCTTAACGTTCATTAGAGACAAGAATATTTTTAAGGGAATTCTTCACGACTCAATTTCTTCTACGAAATTATACGGACGTACGATGGGATAAACGAATATCGATTTCAAACGAACAACTCTATCAGAGAGGAGTCGATCATTCATTTCAGGTAGGTGACGTTTCAGAATCAGATCATGAAAACAAACTTAGTTTGAATACATCTGATTTTTTGTAGCATTTAATGTCATCAGAATGCTTGACGGCTCATAGAATTCCATCATACAAGTTACGTCATATTAACAAGATTAACGTGAAATTTTGTTGTAGATACGTACTCGTTCTTGTACTTTCCCGTTACAAACATGGCAATGGACTTTGAAATTAGGAGGTTCATCGTATTCAAATGCTGTCGACGACGTGTTAAAAGCATACCTGATCTCGGAAGATATCGATCAACCAAGGTATTACGCTAGAAATACTAACAAATTAATTATCAAATCTATTGATTTTTCTTATATTTTCCTCATTCATAGAACAATAATGAGGTTTAAAATGAGGTTGGCAACGAATTTCATACCTTGAAGGTCTAACATGTGTTAAATATACTCTATGTACTTCATATTAATCAAATTATACGTATTCTACTGTGAATTGGACAGTAGTATGAAGAAGAGAATCTTGTTTATTTTGGTTCTTCATCATCTTATTATTGATTCATAGCAGATCAATCGAGTACATGTTGTCGATCGTCGATGAGAAGCGTATTTTACGATCATTTTCGAGCAAAAAGAATTTTACAAAGACCAGGTTTGTATATTTTTTATGGAAGCACTTTTATTTAATTAAGTAGGTGAAATATTTTTAAAGTTCTTCATTTACGAAATATTTTTTAATTACATAATGAATTGTTCTACGAGTGCATAATTTGTTATTATTATGCGACAGCGCGATGTTATTTCACAACTGGAGGTGTAAGCTCACCTCAACGAGAAAAGATGATTACAGGAGTTATTTTTTTACCCTTTTTTAAGGCTCATGTTAGCATATGCCAATAACTTAAGCTTAAAGTCTTATCTCACTCTCTAAAGCTGTGAAGTGTTTGCTGCAGCTCTGATTGTACGATTTCAATGTTTGACAAAAATACAAAATGAATACTTAATGATGATTCGTCTATTTTCGGTTAATCAACTTTGATAGGCTATGATAGAATGATATTGATATAACGCGGTTTTGAGTCAACAGAAAAACTTGGATCCTCAGGCGAAACTTTGTGGCTAAATCAAAACCGTGCGATATCACTTTTATGCTATAAGAATTTTCTATCCTATATTTCGTATAAGCATCATAGACTGATTAGTTGATCAAGAAGTATTATATTTACTGTAATGGATTCAAAATTATCCTTTAGAGTAAATCCTATGTAATTAATAATGGTAGATTACGGTAATCTTATAGACAATGACGACAGTTTTTCAAGTTTGTTAAGTTAGCCTGAGCAAGATCCTGTGATTAACCGTACGTGCTAAGTGCGAAGTGCTAAGTTTTTGGGCCATCAATGCACGCCGAAAAAATGCGGTCACTATTTTGACTTTCCTCTTATTTAGGAAACTACAAAAAGGGATTAGCAATTTTTTCTAGGC
The DNA here is from genome assembly GCA_000816705.1 of Dictyocaulus viviparus. NCBI lineage: Eukaryota > Metazoa > Nematoda > Chromadorea > Rhabditida > Metastrongylidae > Dictyocaulus > Dictyocaulus viviparus. The sequence goes on from KN716348.1 coordinate 215,270, forward strand.
TGCAATTATTCGTTGTTGTCTTCTTTTTTGAAACTATGTTGATTGCCTGGGGACGGAGCGACGAAGTGGTAGGGGTGCCGCTGTGAAACACAGGCCCGATTCAATTCGCGGTCCCTTCCCAAGCCTACCAAGCCCGCCATCCTTTCGGGGCCGGTAAATTGGTAGCAGCGAAATCTGAGTAGGATGACTAGCATTGACTTGGTGAAGAGTGGTTAACTCAAGTTTGTTTATAGATTGGGCTCCTCATTAACCACCTCTAAGCTATCACGTTGAACAGGAATGCGTAAGCGAATCCCACTCACAGGGATAGATCAGCGCCAAAGACTACCCTATCTTACCCATATTTATTCCCCAAAATATAGCATGTTTTTATATCTCTATATCATTTAACCTTAACCCTACATTCAAATTAAATAACTAAAAATGCTATGATTATTTATCAAATTAATTCGCTAGCTTTAAAGGAATACTTGACTCTCTCTCTCTCTCTCTCTCTCTTTCTCTCTCTAAATTACACTATTTTTGATAGTAAATTTCCTATGGGATCAGTATGGCAATAATAACTATTCACCAATAAGTAGACCTGCAATAAAAGCTCGATCAGCTGATTGCAGACATCACATCCGTTCTAAAAGGATACCAATCCTGAGGCTTGAAACCTCTTTTCATTATACGAGGAAAAACACCAACAATGGTAATAGTTTTTCGTTACCAATGTAAAAACAAATAACTCAGATTTATACTCATCTGGAACGACACAGCAACGTGAAAGTTTATCGGTTACCACAATTTCTATGAAGCTTTATAATCATTCTGGTACTTTCAGAATTCATAATGCTTCAAAAAGTTGGTGTAATGTGTAGGCTTATTCTAAACAGAAATGTCGTAAGAAATAGGTTAAAATTTGCATAACACTCTCGTTGAAACTCAGTTAAAGCAGAACGTCAAAAAAATAGAAGAGGTTCCAAAAACCTCATCTGTATATGCGATGCGATCAATTAATGTAACTACCTCAAATTGCTTTTTTTTTCTTCAAAGAAGCGCTATGTATTATAAACCATGTGAGGTTTATCATAATAAATATCTTTGAATTTTTCTACTATGCATTTTGTTAGGAGGAGATTTGATGCGAATTTTGATTACAGATATTCGAGTGAATTGGACATTGATCGAAAAGTGGAAATCAACGATTTACTCACCGAAGATTCACCTCTACTCGTAAACGGTGAACTTCATCTACAGATCACATTACGACCTATTGATTGAACTGGCAATGAACATCTATCGTTATCTACAAAAATATCACTGAATCACATTCGATACGACTCAACACTATCAATCTGTTACGGATAGACTCTTAAGGAAAATTTTTAGTCAATTTGTCTGTTCGAGTGAGTTGATGTCATTGTATGTATCACATCTGATCTACACCGTACACATCTCAGCTAAATTATTCTGCCAGTCATATGTAAACCTTTCAATTGTTTTTATTGCCTTATTTTTTGCTAGTGATTTCACAATTACTGCGATTTTTTTCAATACATTCGGGTTCTAATAGACTCGATTTCTGATTACCTGCCCTCCTTTATCACTCCATCTCTATCTGTCCTCCTCCACCTTGTCCTGCTCGTCGTTCAACTGAAATATTGTATAGGTTCGAATATAATATATTATTGTGGGTTTCTGAGTTTATTTATATGCATAGATATTAATTGAGATTAAAATTAGTTACAATTGTAACAAACTTGTTAGGAGCAGAGCATTTTCTGAACTTCTTTTTTGAACAGATCCTCAGTACTTCGTATGCCATGAGAACTGTGAATCCAATTCAGATAAAATCTTAGGTTTATTGCTTTTTTCAAAACATAGGCCGCAAAAAAATAAAGACTTAAAGCCATTATTAGTTTTACAATTGCCAATCATTCGATGACTACAGCATCTTCGTATATTTTGTTTTACACTATATGCAAAGGTAAACATAAACATGTGGTTCAAAAATAGTGTTGTTTACTATATTTAGTAATAATTATACAATTAGATTAACACATACCTCAACTAAGCAGTGCGTAGCTTAATTTTTGAAGAAATGTTGAACCAATTTGAGGTGGGCGGCGCAGTAGGGTAGGTGCTGCAGTGAAACTCAAGTCTAAGTCAGGTTCGCGATTGTCACCAGGCCTAACAATAAGACCAATAAGAGGCCCGTCAACATTACAAAGTCTGTGAAGTGGTACCAGAAAAATCTGTATAAGATGAAGAAAACACGTGGAAAACAATTGGTTTTTCGAGTACCTGGTAAACCTGATGCGTTAAAGTTTTGCTGATATACCTTCAGTTCCCTAGATCAGCAGATAAGCCTGCTCAGGCGTCAAAGTCTTTACCTCACGCAAAACGATTTGTGGATCAGAACGATGTGCCACTCGTAACTTTATTTCATTATGACGATGGCGATTGTTAAGAGCTTTGCTCTTGGCTAGGTTTCTATGTGAAAATGAAATTCCTAGAATCACTTCCCAACCATATCGATGAGGTAAGCTATCTAATAGGCATGCAGCGTATTATAACAAATTAAACTAAACATAAATGTAAATATATATGTAAACATGCAAAAATATATATATATAAATATATATATATATATATATATATA
>KN716348.1:220791-235797 GCA_000816705.1 Dictyocaulus viviparus
TCCATCTGGTTTTATGCACTTCCTTGTTTAAGCAGAAGGTTTCAAAAACGTTGAGTTTTCCATTTTTAGGTGAAATGCTAGCGTTGAATTCGCTGGCTCTTTTGTATAGTCTGGTAAGCTCATCACTTTCTTTATCATTGATTGGCCGATTATGCGAAATCAATAATTCGTCTTCATTGTGTGAATCGCACAGCACTGGAGCGCAAATCGGCATACGTGAGGAAAATTTTCTCGCGGTCATAGACGTACAATCTACATAAGATGGTTATAAGACTCCCCTATTTTAGCTCAAGGAATCGTAAAATCAAGAATATTAAGAAGTGGTGCTTCACAATTAGACATACCTGGAAGTCAACACAAGGAGGGAGGAGTCGACACAACTAGGAGCGAGCAACGTGCCAGGAAAACCAGCGACGATCCAGTAAGAGCCTATTATCAATTATTATGTCTCTTATATATTATGCTGTTTAATTATGTATGATTATTTTTAGTCGTGCACATCTCTAAAAGTTGAATACGAACACGTGTGTTTTACCAAACCTCCTCAAGAGGCATTCGAAGAAGCCAAGGTACCAGTTCAAGAAGAAGAACAATATGGATAAAGCCATTTTGTTTTGTTATCAGAGGAAGAACACGAATGTTCTGTTTTAAGGTTTTTTGTGATGCGTTCGTGGAAACATGTCCTGAAACACTAAAGACGAACTTCTTCACAAATCTAACGTATGTTTCGGGTTAATTATTGCCGTAGAAATAATATTTGTTTCTGGATAGCAAGAAACTCAAACGTTGATATTGGAGGAAATCACTGCGGATATAAGTCAATTTTCATGTTCTGAGATTAGAAGTATATCCAAGCGCATTTAGTAACACCAATTTTATTAGTTAACACCATTGTGATAGTATGAAATCAGAAAGCTACTGTTTAAAGTGAAGGCCTAAGCGCATTATTCACTTCTAAATATTAAGGGCAAATGTCGAAAACGTTTTAAGCTGGTAGAATAGCATTAATTTTATCTTCCTCACTGTTCAAAATAGCAGTACCCTCATATTGTTAAAACTTGACCTTTGTTTGTTTTATTTTTATCATTTTAAAATGAATAATTTATTATGTTTGTTTATTTACCCTTTTAATATTACTATTAGTTTTTCTCAGACAACTTGAAACCGACTTCACAGAGTACTGTAAAAAAGCAAAGCTTCGGTTCGAATACGTATGTCCAAAACCGTTCCGATTCAGAACTTTTGCAAAAGAGGTGAATTTTCTATATTTTTTCTATACAGTTATCCTCATTTCATTTACTACCTCACTTAGTTGGTAGCAGCTAATCAGAAACGGAATTTTTCGTAGTGATGAAAATACAAGTCATTTCGAAGAATCAATAATCCTGTTGAGTAGAAATCTTATTTATAGATTTTTAATTAGTTTACTTGATTCTGTTTTTTATTAGCCATATCTGTTCGCTAATTTTTATTCTATCTTCAAAATATTTCTCCAGAAATGTAAAAAATCCAGATTCTAGGCGATAGACTTTTGTATTCGTTATGTGGAACGTTGTCCTAAAGCGAAGATGCCCAGTGAACCAATATCGCTTAAAAAAGAGGTAAAAACTCTATTCTTGCTTAACTACCTATTTCTAAAATTGGATTTTTACCGTTTTTCTGGTGTTTCTACAAACAAATACACTATAACTTTGTTTTTTATATTACATATATATAACTTATACTTCTTGTTCGAGGACATTACATACATTAGCTCTGTTTCAGTAGCAGTATTGCTAATTCTAATGTTGGGTAATGTTCTTCAAACTCGAATGATAAATCTTCAGTAGGTATAGAAAAAGAAGACAAACTGTCGCAACAATGGCGATACGAAGCAAAGAGTGTGTTAGAACAAAGCCACTGAGTCTTCACCTGAGAGAAACTGAAGAGTGGGTGAGGTGTAGACAGAAGGGATGTGATTGGTCGAAGAATAGTAGTCTGGATGAAAGACTATTATGCTTTCATGCTTTCATCCAATTAGAAGTGTTATAAATGATAAGTGATGAGTTAACCACTATATCCATTGGTGGTCAATCATTGGAGAATGCAGGAAAAGGTAGCGACTATCTGCTCTATTCGCCACACCATGCAGTTAAAGGGTGACCATATGATTTCGATATATGAGTAGCAGAGACAGAAAACCGACTTATTATCACTATATCCGCTTCTGAAGAAAGCACTGATCTTGCTGTCTAGCAGGCGTTGTCGAAACAGGTAGCAACAATATATATATACGTTTATATAATCTTGATTGTAACCTTGCTCAGCAATACTCGAGGTTGGTAAACAGTGTTTTATTGAAAAGACAATAAAATACAGAAACAAGCTAACGTTTCGGCAGAATCGCCTTCATAAGAGCCTAAAAAAGGCCTATGTCAATTGTGTAGTCTACTCAATCAAACACTATCGTTAACACTACAAAAGGGAAACTCTAATCTAAAGTTTTAACACCCAGTCAAACCCATATAATCCCAAATACTCACCTTTTAATATAGCTTCCCTCTGTTGTTTGTGTAGGCAACCGTTTATAGAAACAGCATAGAGACTAATGGCTGGTATTTAGTCAGACCATCAGCCTTATATATGGGCTAGATCATGCATATCCACAAGGCACTCGTCTTTTCTGTTTATATATATTGGTAATACGGACACGATATACGTATGCACATGAATATGGGTCTGAACACTAAACCACGAGTGGCAAATCGGCCATAGTGTGAGTCCCTCAATCTGTTCTCATTGTCGGAGCTTTGCTTTACAATTCTATAGGTTGCTTGATACTATTGGAATATTGGAAAATCACTATAAGAGTTATTATAATTTATAAAATGAGAGATTTCTTTCTGAGGCAGTGAAAGAATGATGTTGTAGTTTTAAGCCACGAGGCTGTATTTCAGATGATTCCTCTCTGTTGTAGTGGTTTGTGGGTCTGTATTGTATTTTTCTCATGTCTGAAAACGATGTCTGTAGTGGCTTGATTATTATAGATTATTGAAATGAATCATGGAACTGAATAAGGCCTATATAATTTTTCTTCATGTCTTTGGGTAAATTTTCAGTCATGCATGTTCTTCTTCTGTTTCTGCTAGAAGATTATCAGTTTGTACAAAATGAAAAAAAATTGAAAGCTGTTCTCACTAATATGTTTAGTTAATAGTATTAATAAGCTTAATATTAAAAATCACCACTAATTTTGTAAGGATTGCTTACACCAAGCTTTGTGTTCAGAACAATTTTCGCACTCAGTTACCTAACGTTGAGAACGAACGGTCCGTTCCAGGTGATTACAATGCCTTGATTTATGTTATATCTTCTGCGTATTTGCTCTATTTCATTTTAGAAAACAAAAATAAAGGAGAAATAGAGCTAACACTTTTAAACAAATAAGGAGATCCTGTATATCATTTATGTGAAACGTTTTCCAGGACGAAACACACATCTATATCCGTGAAATCGAGACACATTGCAAGAATTTCTACTCGATGGCACGAACCTATTGCTCGCACCCTGAGCTACTAAAATATGCAAAGTATGCGATTCCATGCTGGTTATACAAAGCAAGCTGTATTGACGTGTATAAAAGTGTTATCTACGGATAAATTACGCCCAGTCAAATCGATACAGTGAATAAGAGCGAGACACTTGTCATTATTTTTCATAATCCTTTGTGTACTGGTAGCCAAAATCTGTGGCACATAGAGCATTTGACTTACAATTTGTTGTTACTGAGATGTTTATGAATAAAAATAAGAATAAATCGTCTAAAAACGTGCTTATTCTCGACTCACCATCGTCTACGATTTCCTATCAACTCTTACAGATTATAAAGTGGTGGTAGCCCGACGAGTAGTACTAGAAGTGTCCAAGTGATGTGATTTACCATACACTTGGGTGTATGTAACTCTTGAGTATACTTGAGCTATGAAACCTTTATATGAAACATAACAATATTAACGACCAGTTAAAACAATAGAACCCGATAGAGGATAACTGTACCATAGACAAGTAGTGCTAGACAAATGTAACGAACAAATCTTTCACATGATTACGTGGTTGAAGAGATAAATGATATTGTAAGCAAGCATAGAGAGATGTGGTTGCATTAGCTTACAAGTACTGTTAATATATAAAGAGTATGAATGAGACCTGTTGTGATAAAGCAGATATAACGTTGAGAACAAGCCGTATAACTCAACACTACTAAAGGCACGATGAATAAAGGTCTGACGAAGCTTGTTGTTATGTGCTGAATGAAATGTTGTGGCTAATAATTGTCTGGCCATGCCTAATGGGAGGAGCAATCTCACGCTATGCCGGTTAAGACTATATGAGACCAAGAGACCGTGAGAACTTTATCGTTGTTGTGAATCACCGATCTACGCGATGGAGTGCGCCTTTGACGAAGGACGTAGATCATCGGTTTGATCGATTGGTGGTTACATGCAGAAAAGAGGTCGGTAAGAAACAAGAAGTAGTTGAAAATGGTATCGATATCCTACTTCTCAAATAATCTGCATATACCTCAATGATTTTACACGGTAGATTAGGTACCAATGAAACATACAACAATGTTACATTTGAGGAATGTTACGATTGAAAACAAATCAATAATATTTCATTTGATCACATTAGAACATACAATGTTTATAATGCTTGAATTAGCAATAAAACGTTCTAACATTGGTATATTAGAAAATTTGAAGAGATGAAAATGATTCATAACTTTATTAACATTCTGAATATCAATTTTTCAACAACGTTTCTAAGCATAAAAGATGAGTCATTGCTTTTTTTTTTGTTCACAGCATCAAAGAAATACTGTTATGTTTGTTATTGATTATTTGAAATCACAATAAAAAAAGCACTTTCCGACAATTTTACTGCAGCTCTTTCAAAAACAAAAAACATTTATGGGAATTTTGTAGGTTATAAGGAAAGTGAAAAATAAGTTATTTGCTCAAATGGAAGAATTTCAGCTCTGCATAATTGACCAATTGTTCCAAGTATTCAATAAGCCTGCAGATTTGAAAAATATCAGTCTTGTCTTGCAAAAATAATATTTTTTATGTTTGTAATTTCTCATTTCTCTGGATTGGCCGCATAATGAAAGAAAAAAAAACGACTATAAAGGCCTATAAGACAAGGTGGACCTACGTGAGCGTTAATTTTTATTTTCGTATCGTTATCATTGAGCTGTTCTAGTTCAGTTCAATTTTTTCGTACCATTCAGCTTCATTCAGCATTTTTCTACCTAAAAGTTAAGCTGTTAAGCAACTCTGGTATGATGGAAAATGCTCTTGTAACCTTGGAAAGGAATATAGAGGAACAAGTGCGTCATGGAATGAGTTCTAATCAAAATGGATCAGCGTCATTCACTGTCGCTTAAATGTTTCAAATATAGGTTATCAGTTTGTGCCAAATAACAATGTAAGTAAAACCAGTATAAGGAAACAAAAAAGATTAATAGCTTGGAGCTTGGACCTGGTACAACAAGTTATAGCGCTATTAAGCAGATACAAGCTACGAACCTCAACGTTACTATGTCTGGCCGGTCATGTCAGAAGAAAAAACTATGCGTTACCAGTTTAATGTCTATAAAATGCTAGTGCAAAAATATAGATAAGACACTTCGATATCACTGTAAGACTATGGATCGTCACCTTACTACAATTAGTTATCACAAAGCGATGTCTCACACTATATAGCTGATTATTCGATTACTTTAATTAATAACATTCAACTGCATAGAATGTCGGAGTGCGGAAAAAAGTAAGAAGATAACCCTGGATTACCTGGATCATCCGTTGATAATCACTATTGTCAAGCTGGGCACCTATTAAATTTCTATATCTCCCCATTGCTCACCAGAGTAGTCCTGTGGCTTTTTTTTTCAGCGTTAGGAAGTCGTTGTGCACCATAATCCCTTTCTAGGGCCTTTCTTAGAAAGTCGGATGATCGGGCTAGTAGCCTGTCTGCGTATTAGTGTTTAGTAGGATCCAATCAATTACACATCGGCTCTACCGGTTGTCATTCATACAAATCACGTGCTCGGCCCATCTAACCTGGCGTGTGCGGCTGCATCTCCGATCTTTGGTCGTTGACGTATGTCAGAACTTTGTGTTCTCTCTTTCATTTGTGTGGTGCAGAAAACGCCAAGCATCATTCCTTTGATGTATTGCCTACCATGATTGTTCATCGTACGTTCGTATTGTCCAAGTTTCCGAGGAATGCGTTAGAGCAGGAATAGCCACTGGGTCAAAAAGCTGGACTCGGATTGTTGCCTTCTTTTTCCTCTTTCTCGTGCTTGATATGTTTTCAAAACCACTTATTCCCTTCTGCTAAGCTTCTTTGTAATTGATACGAACTTCCCGCCGATGCGAAGATGGTGAAGATGCTGCCCGTCGATTGTGACTCCTATATCATCCCATTCCAATTCTCGCATATTGCTTTTCAGATTGTTTGTTAAATGTATTATTTTGTTCTATCGTATAAAAGAAAGCTTTTACTACACAAGTATGAGGTTTGCAGGTCGTCTTTCAGCTGAACACCACCTAATTACGTGATTCCATCTGTTAGGCGAAACCTTCTATTTACCATGACGTGGCCTATTTCGTAATGTTACTTTCCATTAGGAGAATTTCACATCCTTCGTAGGGATAGGGGCTTTTGAAATTGAGAGCTACTATTTTACATCTTATTTGTCATGACAAACTCTTTTAGCCTCTCTCCCTGTTTATTCTATTTGAGTCCGTGGGTCCCAATGTCACGTTCTTCAGGCGTTCTTCTACTACCAATTTAGCATTAAAATCGTCAATAATGATCTTGCTAAAATAAGTGGTCTCGTTTGTATAACTTCGCCATAACCATGTAATGTTTTGATTACATCTTCATCGTAGCCTAAAGTAAAAGCATAAACTGAAGATTGTCAAAGCTGGTAGTGGACCATACCTTTTCAACTTTAAAAATCCGATTAGTTAGGAGACGAAGCACATCTACGCTTCTTTTCAACCAGTCCAATGGCGTCGTACTAACTTTCTTAGCATGCATCAGAATCTCTTCTACGGCGGATTCTAATGCAATCGTTCGTGCGGTGTATCTACAGATCACCATGTTAGTCCTTTCACGTTTAGACAGCCTAGTTTGGCTCTGATACTTTTGCAGCCTTTGCGTACTCGTCCTACCCAACACTGCCATTCTGAAAGCTCTATCAGGATCAGGGGGTAAGGCTCATTTTTGTAGTCTTTTTTGCGATTGTTCCCACAGCTACCTTACAGAGCTGTTCCACGAAAGCTGAAAAATTCTATTTGCTCATGTGAAACTTGCAAGCGTATTTCAGTGGAAAGACTAAAGTTTATTTAGTCGACGTCACCCCTAACAGCATCCCACGTACTTCCGAGTCGTATGACTATGGTCTACTAGTCAAATCGACGTACACGATGCAATCCACATGCCCCTAAGCACAAGTACGCACGTAAGTAGATCAGCACGCCAAAATCAAAGAGCTTATTTTCGGAGTCCACCCACTTCTGTTGGAAGTTTTGCATTGTTTTCCAAGCAATATTGTAGACATTTTAATGGTTTGAGCTTAAACTGGCTCTGTTAAGTAGCGGGTATCTTTTTTTTGTGCTGTACTTTAAAAGCGAGCATTGAAGAGGAATGGAATTACATGCACAAATTTTGATTTTTTCACTATTTTTTAATATGTTTGACTGAAAACCGAAACAATCTTAATTTCCTAATAGGTTCATCAAAGTTACACGAATTTTCAAATGTTAACATCAATGCTGATTTCACTCAAGTTATTATTATTGCTGATTTCTTTGGCTGGATTTTCTTCTGTTAACGGATGTGGTCAAATTCAACGAGGCCGAGGTAAGTAAATAAAAAACTTTAATGAAGATGGTTTGATGTAATAGAAACGATTTCATTATTGACAAAAAAAAAACAAAAGGATGGATAGATAGAAAATTCTAAATAATTAGTGAACTCTTATGAAGTTGAGGAACATTTTTTTCATACTTTACTTTTTCACAATAAATCATTCAGAAGAACTAAGTAGTCACGTGAAATTTCATTCAGATATGACTTGGAATCACATAAAATTCAACAAGGAAACATTTGAAACACAAACAAAACAACACAACATTTGAAACACAAAGAAACACAAACATTCAAACATATGAAACATTTTTCACACAACGAAGTTAATATGGAAGTTAATTTGAATAGATCAATCTAATCCTTGGGTTTTATTTACAAATACGTATTTCTTACAGAGAGATCTGTAAACTTTACGGTGACTAATTTTAAATTACCATCGGTAATGGCATACTCTGAAAACGCAATGGCCAGAATGGCAGTCACCACTCTTTCTGCCACTATGAGTGATGTTGAGACATTCGTACGGAGGTTGATAATGCGACCTGTGAGCTTATCTAATCATGTTTTCAACCTTTGCATCAAGTAAATAGAAATATAGATATAGATTTAAGCATATTATACTTCTCATTTTCAATAATCTTCAGTTCTTGTTGCATTCATGCAACTTTTCATATATAATTACTTTTACGTGATCTTATTGATCACCTTGCTTGATCTGCTTTCTAGGTTGAAGATGTGCTTTATGAGCAAGGTCGTAGTGCTTTCCTCCTAGATAATGTGATTTCATCAATTCTACAACAACTCGAAGTTCAAATCAGCTACGAGGCACTTAAATGTGACAATGTTATTACTAACACAATGGTAGGAATTAATAGTGAGTTTTATTGCCGATGAAATCCTTTGTGATTTTGCTGTCTGACGTGGGTTTGTAACGAAAAACTTTATGTGAAGAAAACTAATAAGAGTACAATTTTTATTTACACTGATGTTTTACAACGCAGTGGGCGGGATGATGATGAACTGCATAATAATTGGTGGTACGGTAACGAACATATGCATGGGTGCGGCGGATGATTCATGTAATATGGCAAACATTGGAATGAATTACAAATCTATTGATTCGAAGCACTTTTCTATTGCTGGTAGTCTTAAGGTGAATTTCTCCTCAGTTGAATTTCTCAACTCTGATTCCTGTGGCAGGTTTTTTTCAGACCAGTAATGCTATAATGGCAAACTGGTCTAATCAAATGTGGCAAAATGTTATGAATAGAGTTCTCCGAATTATCACATCGGGCCAGTATGCAACGTATTTTTATGGAGCTTCTGTAAACATTAGATAAATCACGTTGTTTCATATAGAATGAATCTATTACATTATCAAAAATAGTCTACGTGCGTTGTCATTGTCTATTATGTCAATTATAATGTAATCTTATCATAACATTTGATTGATTTTCTATTAACTACTATATGTCAGGATGGTGTTCTTCAATTCCTAATGATGCCGAATCAATCGCAGAAGTGAAACTTCAGGCACGACTCGAAACCGACTTTAGAGATGTCCGGTCTTTCGCATTACCGATTGACCACGTTCAGTCCGACGATCCTGCTTGAGGCTCCTAGTCTGCGATTGATAGGGATGATTTAGAATATGTTGTGTCTGTAGAATCATACTAATTTGTGGTTTTTTAGCCAGTTTATGACACCACATATGAATTTACCATATAAAGCACTGTGAATTTCGATAAGTTATCAAAGCTTATAAAAATTTAATTTTGTGTTGAACTTACATTGCTTTTGCACTAATTCAGTCAAATAATTTGTCACATGTGCAGAAACTAAAGTTGAAGGATGATTTTAGAAAAAAACCACCATTTAAATTTCTTAAACTTGAAAATCTGAAAAGAACCAAATCTTTTCCACATAAGAGAATTGGCCAAGAAGTTTATTATGTTTATATCAATTTATGTAAGGTCGACGAAAATTAGTGCTTTCTCAAACACTTTTGTTAGCTGCTTTCAGCCAAATACGTTTATGCTAAATATTTTTAATGCTTTACGATAGATTTTATAATAGACGTTCTGGAACTTCCTCTTAAATCTAACATACTCTGGATAATAAGATAAGATGATTATTGGCGTTGATCAATTTCTTGTGGCGGGATGCGCCAACGCATTCATGTTCAACGCGATGTCATGGAGGTGGTTGAATGCGTGCCTGGTCTATACTTACGGTGAGTTACAAGATATCTTATAAATACATAGAGATTAGAAAATTTTGATGCAAATAAAAAATTTAATATTTATAAGGAATTTTCTTAATTATATATCTATATAAGAATATTTACACTCTCAGACTGCATTATCAGCCTTCGCACGATTGTCTCAGAGTCGCTCTTACTCGCAGAAGTGGTTGTCACTTTCATTCTGGCCGCAACGTCTTCAGAATACGTCATCACAGCTGGTAATTTGAAATCAGTTACCGTAAGGTTTATGGTTTTTTCTACAAAAAAGGTTAGGATTATTGGTTAGTCAGGTATTAAACTTTTTAGGTATAAAAAAATTTTTGAACTTTCCACATTTTTAGCAAATTCGTATTCCATTTTCAACAAATTCCTATTTTGATAAGGAATTATTTAGTGTAGTGTGAATCAAAATATTATAAATTCTAGAAATGGTTTTATGAAAAGGACTAAACAACCTCAAAGCAATACAACTTAATTATTATTCCCAAAAAGCCTAAACATTTTAATCATATAATCAACTCGATAACTGTCATTGAATACACTGACAAAGATTATGACCGTCTAATTCGTTTGCAAGAGTGCATCAAATTTCAATCGTTTGAAAACTACCAATAGCTACCAATCGCCAAAACCTGTCGGGCTTATAGCAGAATGAGTGTACTTAACCATAAGGTAGAACACCTAATACCAGGTCTACCGCAAAGTTCTGCTCGTCTGGTAAAAAATGGGTCTGGTATGGTAAAAAATTTCGATGACGTAGCAATATAACTAAAACAAGGTTAAAATCACGTTAGACTTAAGTGTCAAGTGATAGTGCACTCCTGGCTACCGATAATGTTCATTTAAGCCCTTGATTTCCTAGAAATTTTAACAACGACGAAATAGAAGCAAAAAAAAGCTAGAAAGTCATTGAAACTGTTAAGCGAAAGTGCAGTTTTAAATAGAGCATGCAGAAGACAGCTCAAAATTTGGAACAGATAATCCAACCTTAGTAAGGTACCTTTTAATTAATTATCTTTGATCGTTCTATGAAACCATCGGAGATCGCTGAAAAGCTTATTTCAGCTAAGCAAACCACGTGTAGAAATATTCAATATGGGTATATCAACTATTTATCGAAATAGTTGCTATTTCCTTTTCCTTATACTCAATGGAGATAACTTATCCAGTATCATTTAACATCTTCTACAGAAGGCGCGGGAAAGTGCGCAGACATAGAAAGGGGACACTTGTTCAATAATTAGGCTCCGTCCACTCCTACATCCCCTATATAGGTACCCGCAGCAGACATTTTAGCCGTACCCTTTACTCATCACCTTAGCACAATCTCCTTTTACCTTTATTATTGATTGAATAGGCAGCCGTTATTCTGTTGCATTACAGGTCTCATACAGTTTCCACGATTCATAATGTATTCTTTTGGATGTTGATATATCATTCTTACTCTTCGTATCTCGTCAATAATTGTTGTTATCTAATTGATTATACACATCATCAATCCCTCTAGGATAATCTTATTATGTATATTCTTGAATGTCGTTATTGTAGTTTGATGTAATATTTATTTGTGTAAATAAAGGTTTAATTACCCAAGTTTGAGGTACGGTTCTACGGCCATATAAGTCCCGCGTGGCAACATAAAGAGCGAGCAATCTACTCAAGAACTAACACAACTGGTGCATCGGCCGAATCTAACGCACGTAACGACGCCAACAACAAGTAGCCGTGTACGCTGGAGACTGAATTCTGACCAAGCCTCAAAGCGGGGAACCTCACATCAAGTACGTCTATTTCTATAAGAAACAAACAATATTCGAAATGTCGCACACATTATCCTCTCGTCTGGGATCGCTGACAAAAGCTATCAGCTGCCTCAATGCCTCACTCGATTTCTATAGCAATGAAGTAAGTACTCAAATTGTCATCCCTCCCGAAAAACGTCAAGAAATGGAGTACGTTATCTCACGGAAAGAAGCCATAAAAGAAGCAGTATCAATCATAACAAAACACCGAGACAGCGTTCAGACAGCGCTGGAGAACTACACAGCTGCTGCAGACAGCTGTGAAGGACGAACTCACTCATCAGAAGAACTCAAACAAAACATAAAAACAAATATAGATAAGGCACTGGAACAGCTCGACAAAGCAGAATATTTCCTTTCTCAGTTTGTAACCCTACAAATTAAGCTAGAAACTACGAGCACTAAGGACAACTCCTACAGCACTCCAGAAGTGACAAATCTTCCACCCATTCCAATTCCAAAATTCAGTGGTAGAGTGTGGGAATAGGAAACATTCTGGGGAGCTTTCAATCATACCATTCATTCAAGAAATATCGACGAATTAACTAAGATGAACTACTTGTTGGATGCCCTACAAGGCGAGGCCAAGGAATTCATTAAGCATTATGAAGTATTCCAAGAATCATACCAAATAGCTGTTTCGCATCTAAGAGAGAAATATGGCAATCGTCAAATCATCATAAGCGAACTACTATACATATTGTGCACAGCACAGTTACACGGTTACACTTTAAGCGATGAAGAACAATTGTGCGAAATTCTCTATTCAATTGTTATCCAACTTCAGCAAAAAGGAGAATGTATTGACAGCTCACTCCTGCAGCAACAAATTCTTGCAAAATTCACAAAGGAAACGCAAAGACGAGTTTTCCAACAGAAACAATTACAGTGGAAAGAAGGAACATGAAACACAGAAGAGATGCTGACAATTATTAGACAACACATCAGACAGGAACTAGAAATTGAATACCAGATAGGAAGAAGTCAAGAATCTATCAAGGACTGTATTAACAAGGTCCACACATCGCAGTTCACTCAACTCAAAACACAAGAAAACCTAGCATGCCTTTATTGCGGCAGAACGAATCATAAATCAGTAGACTGCAGGACACTAGAATCCAACGAAAAAAGGATAGCATTCTTTTAACAACATGGTTTATGCCTTGATTGTAGTTCGTCAAAGCATCGATTAAACGCATGCAAAGCCGGGCCGTGCAGAATATGCAGCAAACGAGGCCACCCCACCTCCCTTTGTAGAGACTGAGAAACTCTAAGAGAACAGAAGGTAACAAATATTAAAAAAGGAAAGCATCCAGACACAACGTCTCAGTACAAAAAATCAAAGAGTTCTGTAGTAAATACTATTGAACTGGATACAAAGCAAAACGAACAAAGCTTCATACTCCAAACTAGGATAGAACAAGCATCTGGCGCACGAATTTTAGCAGGACAACCATTAATCTTCAATCATAATGAAGACAAAGAAGAAATAGTAGAAGTGATTTTGGATACTGGATCAGACCACTCCTTTATAACCAAAAGACTCGCAAGTCATCTTGAACTTGAAGATGAAGATTGTATAGAGTTGACTATACAGGCATTTGAGACAAAACCAAAAAAGAAGAAATGTGGTGTTGCAACGTTGAAATTACAAGATGCCTATGAACAAAAACATGAGATCAATGTGATGAAAGTTGACAACATTACACCACCATTGAAACGATACAAGTTGGATCAAGTCGACAGAGACTTCTTGGATCACCATAACGTCAGGCTTTCTATAAACCCAGACTCTAGTATGATTAAACCTGAGCTGTTATAAGGATGTCAAGATTCACTCAATTTGCTCGATGATAGGTCAAAAATGAATATAACATTACCATCAGGGACTAAGACTAGGATACCTTGTAACAGGCAGACACAGTAGACACATGGATACTCCGAATGAAAGCACCCAAACGAAGATAACCGTTATTGATCAAGAATCTGAGCATGAAACACGGACGACGAAATCATTAGACGCTCAAGAATTTATGGGGCCGGAGGAACAAGAACGACAATTGCAGAACGATGTAGTTTGGCAACAATTCCAGACAACCGTACAAAAAAAGAAAGATGGTTATTATGTGCGACTGCCATGGAAAAGCAACGCAAGCACATTACTAGATAATAAAGGAATGGTAGTGAAACGATTGCAACAATGTTAACGCGGCTAAAAGAAACTCCCGAAGTACTTTGTAAATACCGCAAAACTATAGAAGAACAACTGAAGCAAGGCATTATAGAAAGAGTGAATGAAACTAAAAGTCATAAAGAAGGAAGCATTCACTATCTACCGCATCAGCCAGTACTCACCCCAAATAAAGAAACTACAAAATTAAGGATTGTATACGATGCATCAGCACATCTCAAAGTGGCATCATCACTCAACGACGTCCTACACCAAGGGCAAACGTTACTGCCGCAAATAACAGATATAATGCTGCGATTTCGCATTGGAGACGTTGCTTTGATTAGCGATGTGGAAAAAGCATTTCTTCAAGTGCGATTACAGGAAAAAGATAGAGACGCTACAAGGTTTCTATGGATAAAGGATGTGACACAACCATTCAGCAAAAGCAACTCAATCACCTATAGATTTACTCGAGTGGCTTTCGGACTAACTTGCTCGCCATTTTTACTTGCAGCGACCATCAAACATCACCTGAGTAATTACACAAGCAATACAGCTCTGGCAGAGAATCTCATGGAAAATACTTACGTCGACAATGTAGTCATTACCGTCAAGTCGACAGAAGATGCAATCAATACCTATAAAAACATGACAAAGACTTTCAACGACATGCAGATGAACTTATGCGCATTTCTTTCAAATAACAAGGACCTTATGCACAGAATGCCAGAAAGAGATACATCGGCGAATTCCACGCAGAAGGTATTAGGCATAACTTGGTGCTCAGATGAGGACACATTAGCACTTTCCTGTGAATACCCAGTACGATAACATCCGATAACTCGCCTACTTTCCTTCTTGCAGAT
>KN716349.1:0-16531 GCA_000816705.1 Dictyocaulus viviparus
TCGAGGCGAGCAGTACAAAAAGACCCGCGTGGCAATCTACTTACGGCGTTCCTTAAGATATTCACTGCTATTGACACCAATACGATCGGCGCATCGGCCACTACACAACTTCTAGTGCATTGGCGAAGCGTCCACTACATTTTTGGTGCAACGGCCAAGCTTCACTACACTTCCATTCAAATAAGATTTGTTATTACAAGATATCCAATACTCTGCTTATTCTGCAATAAAAATAGCTATTATGTCTTCTGCCTGAAGTTGGGCATGGCACGGCATCAGCGTAACTCTGTACTCATGCCCGCCGGTCATATCCAATGAATGGCTTTACTGCTTCACGGACAACCTCAAGACGTACCACACACATCCCAGATCTATAGCGTCACTCCAATTGCTCACATTAAGATTGTTATTCACTTATTTACATTGCTGTCATGATAAGGTATATAACTCAACTGTTAGTGCTCGTTCTTTCTATATCCATAGGGGTAATTAAAACTTTACTAAGAAATATAACAATAATTAACACAGGCAGCAACGTAATAACATCTGTAAGTATATAAAAAAGCTAACATTAACAGTTAAGTTATATATATATGATGAAATAATGAGTGGAGAAAGTTGAAACTTTGTCCGGAAGACAGTAAAGCATGCCCAATGAACTGAATATTGTTGGAGGACGTGAGTGAGGCGATACGCTCATGCCATGCCAAGACAAAATTCCTGGTGGATAGAAAGAAATCTCATTAAATATTTAGCTAGCACTAGGAGTTCACAGTAGTGAGACAGATGGTAACGTTCTGAGAGGATGGCCTTAATAAGTAGTATCAAGAGATTACAGTAATGGGAAAATAGGGACATACCAAGGGAATAGTCACTTTTTTTCCATCGTTTAAACGGTCAACCAAAATCAAGCTTGCATTCTTTTGGAGTGCACTACACAGTTCTTTTTGTTCATCTGTCATTCTTATTGCTACATGAACAGCTCACCTATGTTTTCCTATGAATATATATTCTTTTGAATCTTGAAAAAGAGTTAAGATATAAGACAAGCTTCCGCGTTGATTAATGTTCTGCTATTAATTTTCAAAAAAATAAGGAAATCATTGGCGGAACGATCTAGTAGAAATCTTCTATCGATATAGATTTCTTTCTGATTCAAGTCAAGCGACTTTATCATTCACTGCAATGTGAATTTCAATAGCCTTAGCGACAGGATATGTTATCTTGGCGAAACCATATTCCTATCTATATGATAATGGTCGTTGAAATAGATGCATTCTTATGCTGCAGTCTCGATATCAGCCTAATAGTGTCATATCGGTAAAACAGATGCGTCCTTCTATTGACGAGCGATGATATACGTGCATTTGTTTCTGCGGTTCCAAGCTTTTTACTGTTCGCAAAGATAACAAAAAAAAGGAATATTGTACTCCTAGAAGATGTTAATGATTTTTAACACGGGTCAGATGTGGCTCATCTAGCCTTTTTTTAAAATTCTGCTTGTTCTGCTGATTCGCCCCATATGAGATCTTACAGTAAGCGACGTCGTTCTCTGATTCTGGCCTCTTTTTCTAGAAGTTAGATGTCATTTGAGTTGTGAGAAATGCCTGTATTTTATGACTTTTCAAGGAAGTCGGCGGCAACGTAATAGAGTTCTGAGGTTGTGCCTTTCTTCTTGCTTTCTGTCGCATTTAGTTGTTGAAATGGTAGGATACGGACGTTTTCGCACCAGCTGAAAATTCTTTGTATAATAAAAAAAAGTTGGTGCAGAGCTCTTTGGTTACTGATTCTATTTTTTGTTTGACGCATTTTTCACCCGGAAGGTAGAGACGACAAATCGCTGTACGTCAAGCTAGGATCTTTTATGAAATGACTTGGTGGACAATACAGGAGTATACGACAAATCTTCTGACATTTCATAGTCCCATGTAGCTCCTAATCGTACTATTGCGAGCTTTTGGTCAAATTGACAGCTGGATACAATCCAGAAACACTTGTTAACAAGTATGCACGCATACATAGATGTAGCTATGTGCATACAGAAGGTATGAGTCGACATAGCACAGCAGAACCAGGGAATCAATCCCCTGAATTCACCCGCTTATGAAAACAAGTACACTTCGCTTTTGGTTCATGATTCACCTCCTATCCACCACCTGGGGTTGCATCACGTAGCCTCGCGACCAATCGACTTGAGATCAATCAAGGAGAGCGATCTGTTCTTTACTGACTTGTGAACTCTTATTGTAATGAGAAACAATGCTTTACATATATACGAGGTTTCGAGATATTGCAATTTCTAAGGATAAATAACCTTGCACTTCGGGATCAATTCCTGTTGTGAGATGTGCCTACTCATTCGTGTTCAATATGATATCGTGGCCCTGGTTAAATGCAATCGTAGTTTATACAGTGACTTGGGCTAACCAGTCTCCAAAAATTCAGTTCTGTATATCCTACTTATATTTCTCTGGTATCAATTTGTTGATCACGTGGAGAAGCGGAGATCACAACTACAAATTCTACAAGTTTTTAGGTGGTCGCTTGGTGGGAAAATAATTGAAGTCTGAAGTAATTGTAAATATCAAATATGCATTGAGTAAATTGAAACAAAATCCAACAGAATTACTGAGTAGTCAAAATTTTCAAAAAAAAAAAAAGGTTTTAGCCTATATCTGTTCTATGACGCTCTGATCCATTGGCAGTCTCTAATCTACGAAGTTACGGATGCTTTTCTTTCAATGTTCCCTACAATTTTTCAAGGCATAAAATAATAGTTTTCAGCGTGATATCATAGAGGTACCTGACTGCGGGGTTGGGCTGTGCAACTTAAGTCAATCACTGTTTAGAAAGTCGGTGCTGCTAATTTTGAATAAATCTTTCAGGTATCAATTTACCGACCAACAAGTATCACATCCAACAAGAATATTTCCCAAGGAATCGTTAGTTATTAAATAATTTTGTCATAACCTTTCAAGGGATATACACAGATGTGGGTTGATTCCAATCGAAAATTCCATAGTGATTAATTCGAATTCTACTTCTTTTTGTTCATCAGCGGTCAACAATTCACCTAATATAATAGGCGTATCCATGTCCTCCTTTAATACTCATCTAAATTTCAAAAACGCAGTATGTTACGCAACGTGAAAAAGTAAGTAAAAGCTTGTATTGATATAAAAGCAGATGGTCGTGTAGCGCAGTGATAAACGGTAATACGCAAGCCAAGTATCAGATTCGCGGCCGTACTACAGGCCTATCAAACTGGTCATCAATCCAGTACCAAAGAAATCTATTCAAGATAAACAGCGCCGACTTGGTCATGAGTGGTCAACTCAAGTCACTGTGTAGACTAAGATCGCATTCAGCCACCTTCGCGATACCACGTTGAACACGAAGGCGCATCCCGCAACAGGGATTGATCAACGCCAAAACTTATTAGGTGCAGATAAGTAAATGCGATGTTCTCATATTGCAATATTATCAAAGACTTCTGCGAAGAGCCTAGGCAAAATTCATTGCAGTACTTCTGCTCGCTTCGTTTAATACATTATCTAGTGTTCTTATTACGTGCACAAATAGCTTTATTCTTGAATACCATCTTGGTCACCGTTGTGTAGAATGCACGCGTAGTGTCCTACTGAACAACCCTGTGTTGACTCGTGTTCGGTAGCCGTATGGCTTATCCCAAAATTGGGCTATGTACCTACAACTTGGGTAATAAACTTTAACTATGAAAGAAATAAAGAATATAAAATATTGTATCGGCGATATGAAGCAGGGACACAGTGGTAAGAATGATATGTGATGATTTATAATCACTATACCGACTGGTGATTTATTATTGTTGGATGGAAGGTAAGTAGTAAGAATTGCTAGTAGTCTTTCTTTTTATTTAGAAATTAATTGGTCAACAGCTCGCCAATAGTGTGTGTAGCTTATTACTGTAGACAGAAAATACTCCAGCACTCAATTGAGCCAGAAGCCATCACGTTTTAACCTGTAATAGGATTCTAAATGATCTCTCAAAAAACGTTTGGAGGTCAAACACTTGAAAGATGAAACAGAAAAGGAGCCATTCCTACAATCTTATTGGCAAGGAGCGTACATACATCACTTCGGCGAAAAAAGAAAAACATAATTTTTACAGATATGAACTGACCAATAAAATAAATTTATTCAGCGTATAAAACAGCAACACCTAATGGAGAAAATTTTCTCAATTGGAGTTGAGGTTTGAGATGAGATCAAAGTGAAGTAGTCGCATTGCGGCCCTCAAGTACTTCTTTAAAATCTTCGACCTTAGCATCAAGTTCAGCTGTAAATTAGCATAATGAGTAAGCAGAGAAGAAAACAAGTGATTCACAAAGAATGGACCTGTTTTGTTATCAATGTAGAGGAGCGTCTCCATCTGATTCTTCAATATCTGTGCAACTTGGTCCTCTGTTGCTCTATTTGTGTTAGACATCGTTGTTTTAAAGTTGTGGAGGGCGGTTACCTGAATTTTCATAAACGTTAGACTAAGTCCCATTTTACTTGCATGTGGTTGTTCATAAAAGCATGATATCTTTTATAACGAACAGCACTTTATTTTGACTAAACATACGATGTTTGTCATTTGAAATGTGTTGTGAGTCATTGCATTAAAAAAAAAAACTGGCAAAAATTCCTGATAATCTGCCTCGCATTATAAGTCTTTGTAATTTATGATCCTTACACAATAAAGACTTCCTATCTACGAGATAAGAAGCCTTTATGTGTTAATATAACTTTATGAAGATAGAACAGATTACCAGATTACATATTTGTTAGAATACAAATATAACCTCTTTCAACAGACTGTTGTAAATAAGGTAGCCTTAACAAATAACAAATAAATAAAATGATGAGACGTATTATCAATGTTCCGGTATAACGTTAACTAATGCAAACCATATAAAAAAAGAAAAAGAAAAAAAGACAACCTGATCAACAATCTCTTGGAGATCACAATCGGCTTCTTTTATCTGGGAATCAACACTTATAAGAAGTTGCAGGCTATAATAGCGATTATTATTAGCAAAAATACGAATATTAACTTCACACGCACAGCTGTTGCCTTTTTACATCACTTGGAGTTGCAGAAAAAGAATCCATTGGAAGTTCGCTGCTTTGATCCGTCCAGTCTGGAAGTCCTAAGGACTTCTCCATATCGTTTACGGCAATATCTAGTGCTAAATATATGCAAACGACTTGGCTATACTACAATAACTATCGTATGTGAAAAAAGAACAAAAATAAACCTTTTTGCTCTTCGTCAATGCAACTCATATTGTACATCATTTTGCTTTGCTTCTCCTCCAATGTTGTCAGTTTCGTCTCAACTTCAGTGATCTAATGCAGAATAAAATTCTCTCATTTTGAGAAGGAAATAAAAGCCTATAAAAAGCACTGACAAAACTCTATAATTAACACACTCTTTGCATATTTTCCCAAAGTTGTCTATCATAAGCGTTCAATTCCAACAAGCAATTCAGAAAAGCACGTTCATCAGCAGCAAGGTCTAAGGTCATTTTCTGAGTAATCTGCAATAACTTATAATTTATTACTTTCTTAAAAATTAGAAAATTTCATCCCTATTATATATTTAAAAAATATATCCAAAAAACAATATGATAACAACAACAACGTGTTTCAACTACTGAAAAATACATTTATAACGACTATTACCTTGTTGATTTCCACCAATAGTGCATTCACGATACTCATTTTATCATAATACATAACATTTAAAAGGACGTGAAGTAAGCAACAAAGTGCTTGATCCCGTACACATATTAGTTTGAATGTATGAAAGTCATATAATCACTTATAGTGCAATCCCTGAGAGAAACCGACGTTTTTTCCTATCACAATACTCGTCCGCAATACTAATTTCCGCGCATATTCAAGTCGATAAGAAATTTTCCGTTTTGAGTTTTGGAAAGCTTCTTGACATTAAAACACATGAAAACATTCGCCTACATTATAGGTGGACGGGTAACATGAAGTACCAACGGCTTGTGATCCATTCTACAACTCTTTTAATAATATAACTTATTTGTGTCTTGTTTTACATAACTCTTGAAATCAATGAGAAGATATACATTGCAGGTTTGAAGGAGCTCAAAGGATGTCAGAATTGGTTCTATACAATTCATAATCTGTACCGTTTTCCATCGCAAACTGTAGTTTCAAAATAATAATTCGAAGTGCTTTTGCTCCGAAAAGCGTACTATTGTTTAAGGTGGTAACCGTGGAATAGAAAAAGGAGGAAAACTTCAGTTATCAATTACTTATGCATCCCGTAACATAAAGGTAAATAATGGGTATGATTTGAACAAACAAATCTGACGTAATTATATGATAGTCATGGACAACACGGCAACATCGCTTCGGAGTCGTAAATCCAATTAGTCCAAGCAATTCTCAATAGCTGCACTGTTGAACAGCTACTCATAATTGTTATATAGGTTTGCCACTGCAGTGCTGTATGCACACAGCGAAAAGAATTCGTATGAGTTAATGAGATGTGTAATAATGGATGTAGAACAAGTCAAATTTCACCATTATTTCGTATAAAGCCATTCCATATACTGATAATGATGACAATGACAACGGACATCCCATCGATAAATCGTACAGCTTTGCTCATTATACTTTTCATCCAATATGAGGCTATTATACGAAAATTCTTGACTGAAATGAAAGGACGAGTAAGTTTTATCAAAAGGGAGTTGCTAAAAATTCGCCATATCATTTTCCGTTGACATCCCATTGCAGCTAAAATTTGCTTCTCTCGTCTATTCTTTTATGTACTGGTCATGACAGTGAGAGGAAATCAGTGTGCAAGCTACTGAGGTAAGAATATCGTTGTTTAAATAGATACTCACTAGAATATTAATGAAGCCCGTCCAACGGTACTCAAGATTTTAGCAGAGAGTCAGAGCAGAGTATCCAGCATTTATAGATTGGATGGATATTGTTATCTTACGACTTTAACCACAACAAGGTTTCGGATCCCGCTACAAGTCTAATCTCAGCAACGTTTCCGAAATTTGCGAAAATCTCTCATAATTTCACGTAACGATACAAAAAATGCGAAAAAACTATAAATCATTGAAAGTTGCCATTATAGTAGGTGATGGAACAAACCGCAGATAAATCAGAAAAACTGATCTCCGTATCGGCATTCATCATTGAGAGCAACTGCGAGCATGCTGAGCTCACGGACCCTTCTTTTTCTAGCAACCCTTTCAACGATGTACCCGTTGTAGCTTCTATATTCGTCATGTCAGCGGCTGATCTAAAAATCTTGCCCAGAATAGCGCTTGGTAGAAATATTAAATAGTAAAGAGTTTGTACCCTCCCGAGCTCTCACTAGGTAGTACAGTCGCCGGTTTATTGGTATCTGAAAAAATCAAGATTAGGCGCTATTGTAAATATACTACGAAAGAGTAACAATCATAAAAAAAGTAGAATAAACAACACCTCCAAATTGTGTAGTGGTTTGAGAAACTGGACCAGAAACGGTTGCAGAAGAAAAAACTGAATAACTGATATAATACACAAAACCGTGTTTCATAACAACAACAAAGCTTACGTGTTGGTGCTGCAGAACTTGATGCATTAGATCCTGAAATTGAACTTGTACCAAACATCCTGAAATTATTAAGTACATAGAGACATTTTAACCATGAGGAAATTAAAAAAAAAAAACAAAACAAACCAAAAGTAATAGTACGACATTATTGAGTGAATATTTAGATGAAGAATACATGTTTATATATAGAAGCAGCATAATAATTGAAGTACTGGAAAACTTACCTCTTTAGCAATACGTCTTCAGCGTGTGCAAGCAAACAGTTTTCAATCTGCAAGTAGGCGCGCTCTAGTGAGCAGTGATGCTTATGACATCATCATCGTTGATATATGTGATGTACCATAAGGTGGTTCTGGGAACAGTATAAGTCATGTTGTTTTAGTTGGGTGTTATCGAAATGTATTATGGAACACAATTTTGATATGTCTTGGTTCACTATCGTTCATGGACCTATCATGCTCACTGGTTCTTCAATTGTAATACCCTATTTCCTGTGTTTAGTTTGTGAAAGGTTGCACGTGTGCTCGATATTTGTTTACCATTCTCATATGTTAAATTCTATAAAACTGATCGCAATATTTTCGTTATATGATTACGAGTTCTCTGTAATTTTGGACAAGTGTTCCGTGGACAATTATTCAAGTTTTCACTAGCTGTATTTAACAATGCAGCATTATCGTTTATTGTTGAAAACATGTCGTTGAACTATATAACCTATTTGCAGGTTTCTCAAACGATTTTGAAATGACAGGTAATTTCGGTAGCCCTATCAGGGTAAACAAATGGGATGGGCCAACAGTGAAGAATACCTTAGATGATGCGGTGAAACAGGTTGTTATTTGAAAGCGTGCTGCTCTGTTGCAAGAAATATTTTTATAGATATTGAACGACAAAATTGGATGGAAAGAATATTATTCATTAATGGATGGGAGATTGTTAATCTCCTTCATAGCGATTTGTTTCTCTGCAACTGCACTGGTTTACGATTACATTCATCCTTTTCCTAAGTCAAAAGTAGTTTTGGCTGTATGCTCTGTCACTTATTTCATTTTAATGGGTATACTGCAACTCTATCAGTGGTACATAGAAAAACGCACTTTCTATCAAGCTGAGGAGTCAGATGGAAAGCAGAAAAGAATGTGGAAATGGAGTTCAGAATTGAAGAGGTATTTTTTTGAGATGAGAGTTATAGTATAGAATTTAAAAAATTTGAACCATGTTATAGTTGTCTAGTTTTCTTATCTTTCTCTGAATGTAGCTTAAATTATAATAACACGCATACATCTGCTTAGTTATGACGATAAGTACACTCTTTCTGCCGAATTTTCGAAAGAATCACGTTCTGGACAAGGGAAAATTACTAAATCAATTGGTGCGTACATAAATGAGGCTGGAGAGGTAGTATGCGTTTTTACAGAGAATGTATAACTACAGCATGTCATGTTTTATTTTTTTTTACAGATTGTCACGCCATTGCTCAAAAAGGATGTCGACCACCTTTATGAGAATTTGCTTAAGGGCGAGCAATAAGCATCTTTAAGTTGTTCAACTGAAGTTTCCTCGGTGTTATTTATTATTGGTAGTTCTTAGCTCTTGTTTTGTTGACGCAGATAGCACATAAATGCTCATTGTTTGGGGCTTTTTTCTTCTTCTTACAGGTTTAATTTCCATGCGTTTCCTACTATGATATATTTCGTTGTTCTTAGTTTGTTTTCTGTGTAGTGTTTTGAATTATTGCGTAGAAGATTCGTGTGAAAGCATCATTTTTTGTGTAATCCACGAAACGTTCCATAAATGAAAAAGTGGTGGTAACAGAACTCGTTATGCTGCTTGTTTCAAAAGACACTAAAAGACAGCTTCATCAACCGCATTCATTGTAACGCCATTGTCTTTGTTTTTGAAAACATACTACATTTATTAATTTACATTTCACATCATTGAGATACATATAAGAAGCGTACAACTACATTGAACATTTTAACCCACACATGTAGATGGGTACTCTGAGAAATACAGTTTGAAGGCCCTATTTGTTCTTCGAAATGTGCTGGAAGATTAGGCTGTGCATGAATAATTAACCCAACTTGAATTATCAATGTTCTTGATGGAATTAGTGGAGCAATGAATATATATTGGTGTGTACAGACAGTGTACAGATCGTGTAAATCTGTACTTTTTCGAAATCGTGATGTTGTACACCTCTTATAACTGAGTATAAGGAGGTATGGATGATGGTTTTTTTTCGGTACTGCCAAGAATATATAGAAAACATGTCGACGTTACATGCTGGAGCTATTAAATTTGGTGACAGTCAGCGGTGACAAACATAATTACTATGTGGGAATTCGAATAACGTATGGTTGGAAGGGTTTCATGGAACATTTTCTTGAACATGATATCATTACATAAAATAATTATGCATAGACTTAATGGGAAACAATAAGTTACAGCTTCTTGAAAGTGTGGGCCCAATGTTTTTGAACACATTCCGTTCAAGTCCGTGTTGTCGGACTACATGCTTTGGGGCGGGCAATTTTTCTTGGTATGATAAGATATGGTATAACTGTTATGTTAAATGACATAACTATCAATTGCAGTCAGATTGTTACGAATGATTGCTACGTTCCATTCTTTGGGTAGTGACAGCTTACCTCCAAAACTTAACGGCATTGAAGAGGGGTGTGTTCAGTTTGTGGAATTTCGTTTTAGTCATAATTACACCCTACAATCAAAAACGTGTTTCAGAACTTTTGTATTCTTCACAATAAGCGAGCGTTGGCCGAAGACGATCGCGAAAATTGTGGACTATTTTCATTGCTCGCGGCGAATTTTAATGGAACAGTATGGGACGGTGACAATAGCATTCGTTCTTTATAAGAGAAATTATCACTTTATAATTTTCCGTTAAGGATTTATTCTAATTAAAAATATTAAATGTGGAGAAGATTTTTTTTTCATTAAACATTAGGGTCAACTATACCTCATTACTGCACATTATATACACAAATATGTGCAGACATGAACATCAGCTAAGTAGGACACAGATTTAGCTCGCGTTTATTAATGATATAACGAAATTAGTGGACGTAGTTGTTTTCTATGCTTTTTGTATTTGTACCAAATATAACTGTGAATATAAGTCGTATCGCATTTGATTTCATATTTTAAGTTGGGTAATGTCGTTGTCCAATTTCTAAGGAAGCTGATGCAGACATCAAGGCAGTGATCGCAGAATTGTCAGAGTTGCGTTATCGAATTGCCACTGATAAGCCACTGGAAGACATTAGTGATTTATCTTATAGTCACGACATGTGGAACAAGCTGTTAGCAAATTTGAGAGTTAAAGTTGGTGTAGATTTTCATGAGCATTCATTTACAAGGAAGTAATTGATGCATTCTAGCATAGTGAGAGTGGAGTGACATGGTTCAAAATGGACTGGTTGTTTACAGAATGTTACATGTACAGAAGAATTGTTGGTGCTACGGCCAAAACGAAGTATTTGAAAACTCTTGACTATTTTCGCGAGCAGAAAATTAAGGGCTTCAATGATCAGTAGGCTTCAAAGTGTTTTTGGTTATAATGTGAAGTACCTCGAACTGGTTTGTTAGTCTGGAACAGATTCGCGACGGAATCAATTTCATGTTTACTGCGCTCGAAAACATTGCAGCTTGTCGGAAAAGCGAAACACTGGAGGTTCTACTGAAGGTAAGCTATTGTATTAAATTTTAACATACCCAGTAATATGTATGGGGTGAAAGTTGGAAGGTCTTTTGACTATGCTCAGTGTTCATAGTTGACTGCTCACTCTAGTTAAACTGAGCTTCTACAATCTTCATTGACAAATGAGCTATTATTAGATGTGCTTGTGGTTTCCTGTGTAAATATAGGCACTGTGCCAGTTAATCTCAGCTGAATTTTTCAAAAAAAAATTTAGATGTGCCTTTGGGGAAATCGATGCGATCTTTCGTTGTCGTGCGGTGGTCCGACCAAACTTGTAGGTTCCATCATACGCATGGATTTTTTTTCTGTTAATCTAAAATCAAGATTATGCAATCCTAAGGTATAGGCTCAATCTCCAATTCAAAGTGCTCGAATGCTGGATTCATACATTTTATGTAACGATTTTGGAGCAGCTATGGATTCTTTTATATTAAACCTTAGGTTGTCCTATATTTTATTGGTATTTATAATTATGTTCATTGAGATGTAGTGCTCATTCTGAATTCATGTTAAGGACAAATATAAAAGGATGCAGGCAGTTTGATATTGTTCTTGATAATGCTGGACCGGAACTAGTGGGTGATCTAATCCTTGCGGAATATCTCATGGGATCAAAGCATGTGGATAAGACAGTTCTCCATGGAAAAGTAAAAGAATATTGTACTTGTATCTTCTTCTACGTTCTTTCATAATTTTATTTTTTATATAGGAATACCCCTATTTTGTTTCTGATGTAATTAGGAGTGATTTTGAATGGACTCTTAAGGAATTAAGTAAACTTGGAGATACATTCCAGAAGTTTTCTGAGAAACTTTATGGAAGATTAAAGCAGGTAAAATAATATTTTCTATCTGGAAGCTCATAACAAGCAGTACAATCTGCTTGCTATTATGTATATTATAATGTTGATTCTCTATTTAATGAACAAGGATGTAATGATGCTCATTTCTCATCTCATAAATAAATCAGTCGGAATGCTTTTGAGATGCTGGAGTTCATGTAGATGCAACTAGTTTGGAATTCTGAGCAATAGACCTTCTTCTACAATCGTTTCATTTCTTACTAATTTTCTTAAGAAGGTTGGTGTCAAAACATTCTAACATAACATTGTCAACATTATATTTTCCTCCGTAGTTGAGTAAATGTTAGAAAGCAGTCGATTTAATTGGCAGTAGCATTATTCATTTTGTACATCTTTCGTTAGTATCATTAGTTTATCTCGGTGATAATTGCAAAATCTCATGTTTTTCTTTTAATGGACACTCAGAAATGAGTAAGGATTGATTTTATAAGAATCCCAATGCATAATAACAGTAGTTTTGTTACAAACAAATACTAGATAAGTAATAACAATCTTCTGTCAGTTTTCTTCTAAACTCACTTAATGAATGCTGTTCTGGTTTTTGTCAACACTCTTAAAAAACATTCGGAGATATATTGGTGATAAGAGTCCTTTTAAAAACTTTCCTGACCATGGACATGCTGCTCAGCGACTTATTTGTTGTTTCCAATTTCTGTATACGATAGCTGTGAGCTTAATCATTGACGAATCATGCTCAGTCTAAAGACCATGAATGCTCTTTTGTGAACTTTGCTTTGAAAGCCGAACATTTAGTTCTACAAAATTTGAATGTTACTGTTTAGCTTGTTTAAATCAATATCTACTATTAATTTTTTGTCCAAACGAGTTAGCTTGTAGGGCCAACTAGTATTTCAAGAACATCGGTTTTGGACATATCCACAGCCATATTGTGAAATGAAATCAGTAGCACCAGATCTCTATGAGCAGCTGTCCGAAGCTTCTTTCATCGTATTCAAAGGAGATTTGAACTACCGAAAGCTGGTTGCCGATAGGAAGTGGTCATTCGAAACTCCATTTAAAGTAAGTATTTGCTGAAGAGCTGTAATTGAAACCACATTGACAAAGTTTCACGTTTCAGACAACTTTTTTGCGTCTATATAAATCGACATAATTTTTTGGACCATACAAAAACAAATTGGCAGGACAAAGATAAGCTTTGGTGCTCATTAATCCCTCTTGTGGAATGCGCTTTTGCATGTCTTCAAAGGGATTGTATGGTAGTGTTTGAATGCGAGCCTTGTAGTTATTGTATACAATGAGTTGAGTTACGCATCATTCACCAGTCCAATGCTGCTAATTTTACGAAGATTTTTCTGATACCGATTTGTCGACACGAGGAGAATAGATCTGGGGCGGTCACCAACCTGCATGGGTGTGCGTATCACAGTGGAACTGCAAACACTGCACTACTTTACCGCGGAAATTTCTCACTCAAAACTTGAATTTTTTTTGGGTTCAAACCACTTTTAAAAGTAGATCTCTATGTGATAGAAGCAAACATTTCTAGAGATGATTAGAGAGTTTGATAACTATTACAGAAAATTTTCGAAATCCTGTTAAGCACGAAATGATTTAAAACGAACTTTGTGATCGCTTATGCATAACAAAGATTGCATGAGCTCGAGTACATTGCATCTGATCTAGTGCAAAGGTTGGGGCAAAGAGCTGAAAAGACCTACGGAGCTGGTTTTGAGATTAATGATAAAATCATTGCACAAAAAACGAAGTATTTTCGCGAAATTTTTTAGAGGCACTCCGGATTAGTGCCAGAGCACTCAAATTAAACAGGAAGGAGTGCCATTTAGTAGTCATACCTGAATTGGTCTCATATATAGTGTTAATGTTCTAATTTTAACTAACAGACCTAGGTTCACTAATAAAAGCGGTGGCCTCCATAAAAAAGAGGAAATCCATTTTTAAAATAAATAATCGAGAGAAAAGGTATTTGTTTGGTTGGATATTTGAGTTTCAAATGGGAAATTTGTTCTTTAAGGATGATAGTAGTGTTTGGTTCAATTGATTGCATAATTGACATCACTTTTTGGGTTGTGAAGAGGGGGATTCTGTCGAAACGTTAGCATGGCCTTGTGTTGTATTGTGCTTCATAGTAAAACACTACATATCAACCTCTAGCACTCCTTAACAATACTACAAGCAAGATTAATTACTAAATAAATAAGGTTAAAAAGTAGCGGAACATAGACGTTTCTGAAAACACAAAAGTTGCTCTTTATTGAACTTGTTTCAGACTGCTCTTTGCGGCTTCTTACCAGCACCTATTTTCGCTTTGCGCACATTGAAGTCGGAAACGGTCGCTGGTTTACCTGAAGATGTTTCTCGTCGCATGCGTAGTCAACCAGATTTGAAATGGATGGTTACTGGCGAGTATGGAATTGCAGAGCTGGCTAGTTAAAGAGCACGGGTGTATAATTTATTTTGGTCACATATGCGGTGTGTAAGGTTTTTAAATGGGATGGCTTATAGTTTTTGGATTTAGAGTGGTTTTTTTAGCTATTTTAATGTATTGGATTACATTGTTTTATCTAAATTTATTATTATTATCTTATGTGATATTATATTTGTAGCTGTGAAACATCTCCATTACTTTTAAGGTTTCGCAGAATGGTTTAGGAGTTGACGTAGTATGTCATGTGTTGTTATAATTACCACATTTCACTAATGTGTAATCACTTTTTTTATTCGACCTAGATGCTAACTTTAGTTCATTTTTGTAGAGGACAATCACATATAATCATCTCCCCGATATAAAGTTGAATACGAATGCGTAGACGCATTTCACGAAGTCTGATCAAAGACAAAGCTTATGCTTATTGATTTTTGGGTAATACAATATTTCAAAACCTCGTATGTTAATTTTGATCACTGCGAGGCATTTTTTCTGGAACAATTACTGATGCCGTGGGCTTCTCAAAATGATTAATGTCAAGTGGTACTTACAGATTAAGTAATAGCTTTAGGTGGTTTTTTCAATGTTTTCTTTGAGTGATGAGAATATGAAGTCGAAGGGATGTCAGTAGAAGAAGCTTTCGAGCTAGTACGAAAAACGAAAAAGCTGATGGTTGATACCTGTTTGCCTTTGGTTATCCTATAAAATAAGAACAAGTAGCCATGCATAACGAGAAATTAAACATCTCAATTTGTGAAAATTTTGATATTTTTGTGATGTTAGTGACCCAGTGAAAGGTGTAAATAATCGTAATTCTGGTAGATGAGAGTGAAATTCAGCAAGCGTGATGTATATACCCGTTGTGCTTTTACTTTTACGAATATATAACGCGTGATGCTGTTATTAGTCGGCCTTCCAAATGTGGAAAGCTATTAGTTGTTCCTTCGAATATTTCTTGTTGCGCGACTACCGCTTATGATGGTAATCTTCAGTGTTAGATTACAAGAGTTTATTCTTGTATTGTTTAATCGTTGCTAGTTGTGCGATATGATGATGCTTAACGATAATTATGATCTTATTTTTTAACCATGAATAATGTTACTGATGAGTATGCTAGTATTTTGAGCTCCATTCCAGCATCCCTTTGGAATGTCTATTGTTAACTGTCTATGTGGAACTGCAAATGTACTTGTGCTTCATTTTCAGTGTACATTTTTCAATTCTATGAAGAGCAATATGCTTTGCTATGCAAATTTTAGCGTAATGTTGTATTCGGATGTGGTCACCATTGCAATATCCTGCTGTATTTCTACTCAATATTATTTAGAAATTCAATTTTTTTTAAAGGAGAGCTGTTTTAATTTTAAATATAAGTATTGTATTTGCACCGTAGCACTTCTATTTGTGATAAAGTGCATTTTAAACACTCTGGATGGCATAGAATAATCCTAGTCCCAAATCTATTTATCTTGCATTTTTTGAGTCATACAAATTTTTAGAGTCCTTCAATCAAATCGATTGGTATCACATCCATAATTCGAAGTATTACAATTTGACGGGGCTCAGAGTTAGTTGGAACTGTTCCATTTGTAATAGGGAACGAGTATACATTCGATAAAGAAACAACTCAAAGGGGTAAATTTTGATTATTTGTTAAATCGTTCTATGCAAAATTGAGTAATGCTGCTGTTAGTATATCCTTAATGATAATATATGTAGAGGAACATAAGTAGATTAAGAAAATAAGGGATCTTGAATCAAAACAGTTGATTTCGTGCTTATTTTACTCTCTAAATATCGCCTAAAGCATACATGCTGACTAGCAAATTAATTAGTACAAAGTTGATTCGCGTTATACTTAGGTGCTTCTCAGATGGCTTACTGCGTCAACGTGGCTGAAGGGTGTTTCTATGTTTACAT
>KN716349.1:27544-37628 GCA_000816705.1 Dictyocaulus viviparus
ACGCTTTTCTTCTGAAGAACGCACACTTTGTTTATAGATTACTTTGTACTCGGTTGATGTAATGGAAACAATGAAGCGACATGATTTTGGGCATCTTCTTTCGATGTATCTTATGCAGTTCTATAAGTTCTCTGATATTCAGAAGAATTATGACAAATAGTTTCTGAAATGAGGCTCTTTTTCTAATACTTCAAAACATATAAGGTCATGGATCAGAATTTCGCCGGACCGACTTCATTCTTTTTGAGTGTTGTGCCCTATGCATATTTGTTCTGTTGAGGCATCTAATATGCTTTTGTAATGAAGTTATGAGTTTTTTCTTCCTGGGTTTCTCAAGAAGTTAATCTGCATTTATATGCATCCATCCAGTCAAGAGAGTACCACTATCAATTAATCTTCACAATAAAGACTCAAGTTCTGGGACGAAAAAAGTCTTACGTAGTCTTATTTTACATAGTTATGATGTAGAATGTGAGAAAGCTTAGAGATGCTTGGAACTGTTTATTTTAGTAGATGAACTCCGTCAGCATTATTTTTACATTCAATTCGCCTTTCTTTTAACCTCCATTCTTATGGTATTTCTTATTGATTCAAGTGAATTTGTTTCATTTATAATTATTTTATGGAATGCACTCTTTTCTTTCTATGTACGGAGTCATTTTCTCACCTTAATAAACAATTTGCGCTTTACCACCCACGCATCTACCCAGCTCTCCCATTCGGCCGGCTGGTTAGCTTTTTCCACATCAGACATCGGGCGTTCCTTTTTCTGCACCTCCCATTCGCTGTGGTAGCGTTGTAATGTTGTGCTTCGCATGTGCTTATTTGACGTTTCTTAGTAGAGTCTTTTCCTTTCTCCGTTTTATCGTTAATGTATTGTTCGACTAAGCGCTGTAATACCCAAGGTGATTCCTATTGTATTGTTCATAATACTTTTTATCCTTATTCGAAAAATTTATTACGATAGGATTACAATGCTAGAATATTATAAGTTAGGAATGAATAAAAACTATGAAGTAGGTTGGATTTCACGTGAAACGTTTATCTGTTCATTCCTTTTTTATCATTGATACAGTCTTATCACTCACAACGATACAATTATCCTATAGAAATATTCACTCATATAGAAAGAACAATCCAGTATAAAAAGCCTATTTGAGGCAAAACTCAACAAAATCGATAACATCACTCAAATATTGGTTTTCGAACACATCATGTCATTTCTGTACGCGGCTAATTACGGTTATTATTCAATTTTCAGTATCTAATAAAAAATGTTCTAATTTGAAGACATTTCTTTTACTGAGTCTTTCGGTCCTTGAAAGGCAGAGGTATATTACACAATGCCCTCGGTAATATCTTTAGTTCTGGGTGACCTGCTGTTGGTATTCTTTATAAACGAGCAGGCTCTCGTCGTCGATATACGATTAAGCATCGATTACATAGTTGATTGACGGAAGCCATATTTTTTATTTTTTATACCGCTTTGTGATAAACCGAGTTTAGTACAATTTATAATCAAGATGTGTAAAACACTTCAGTCTATTATTCTGTTAGAAAATTCTTCTAGAACAATGATAAATGGTATCAGTCCTATAGTCGTATAGTGGTCATACGTTCTTCTATGCATTGTGAAATCTAACGGCTTAGACAACTCGAATAATCACGCATTTAATCTTGAGAAATGTTTCATTACAGTAGTTTTGTATTATTATGACAACGCCCTAACGCAGCGCTGTCGTTGGTTGAGTTATGTACGGTGGTGTTCCCATTCCAGTTTTAAACTGCTGTCCATACGCCATAAAAAGCTGGAACTGAGCGAACGACGTGATTTGATCGTTTCTTCGTGGAGTCATTATTAGGAAAATGCAATTGACCCCGATCCTACATGTAACAAGTACGAAACGTACGTTGTCAAACACACCTACAATTCCTCATTTGCAGACACCTATGAGGACTAGTAAACTAATCGCATTGCTATATTGCCGAGCATGCCTATCACTCAAACAAGAACATCAGTCGAACATTTCGCTTTTTCGTTGAGATATTCTTTGAGCGGTTCTCTTATTATCTCCATATTAGTTATTTAAAAGCTCATAATTTAAGCATTTCACTCGTTACCTTATATTCTGTGACAACAATGTGATCGTGATTTCAAATAAAACATAAGTTTTCTTAGTCAATAAATGCATACAAATTTATATCGTCTGCATGGCGCATACTTAATCTCAATCGAATAATATTCATAGCAAGTAATTTGCACAGGCCACCAATGCATATCACAAGCCTAACCCCCAAGCGTCACTCTTCAAAGTGAGGTTGTTTTCGACATTTGTTACTTATTCGGCGATTCTCATCGTATTCGATTATCTGTAATTGAAAGTGATTTTCATAATGTCAATGAATTTCAAATAATAATCGGCCGTGAATCATCTGAATGATTGATGATCGTGTGCTACGGCGTCTGTTCCGATGCAATGGTTCGCTTATGGCTTTCTGATTTACGTGAAACATTTGTTTCGATTCCCTCATCGATTCCCTCATCTTGTTTTGTAAATTACTATATACTGCTACTACGGAAAGCACTGAACGTTTTTTTGTACTGCTTTCAAATTGCGTTAAGGGTTCGTCAGTCTAGTTAACACGTTTCCTGTTTCTTCCAGTTATGAGATGTGATACTGCGTATAAACAAGCCATATATGGTCGTAGATTAGGTTAAAACAAGTAATCACATGTGATTGCCCGATTCGGAGATTAGTGCAGAAATTATTGAGTATAAGTACGTGGCGAATTTTGTGAGAATCGTTTCTCTGTATTTTTTCTAGATGAATTTTTTCTTCTCGAATGTTTCGCTGTTTTCGCGTAGTTATTTTCTTAATTTAGCATAGAAATCGACCTTCGTGGCATATAATTTCAGGGTGTATGGAGGACTCGGCAGAGTTAGCGCAACTTATGCATCGCCTTCAGAGTTCAACCTCTTCACAATCTTCATTACCAGAGTCGTCAACAACAGGACTTTTACCAAACGGCAAGAAGACGAAAGGTGAGGACTGATAAATACTATGAACTTTATTTATATATGAACGATCAATGATAATTTAAGGACGCGTAAAGATTAAAATGGAGTACATTGGCAACAAGCTCAGACGTTACACAACATTCAGCAAAAGGAAAACGGGCATAATGAAAAAAGTAGGGCACCGTTCTTCAAGTGATTATTTTGATTAAGTGATTAACTATCAATGGTATGTTGAAATATAAAAGTGTACTGAGAGACGTAAGACAGTTTTTATATTCTAATTTAAGTCACATAATATAAGCGGTACATCGAAATTTCGAGTTATCTTGCTTAGAATAGCTTTTTCTAAAGTTCTGTAGACTAAGCACATGCTATATTTCTATGTTATTTCACTTATATATGAATTGTTAACTCAGGCATACGAGTTATCAACGTTGACGGGAACACAAGTAATGCTATTAGTGGCATCGGAAACAGGCCACGTCTACACTTATGCAACGAAGAAGCTCCAGCCTATGATTTCTTCCGATACCGGCAAAGCGCTGATTCAAACATGTCTGAATGCTCCTGGAGGTAGGTCTGCCATAAATGTATGGTCTTACACAATACTAATTTTACTCGATTTATAATTCTACTATGCTCTCTCTCTCTCTCTCTCTATATTATCCTTTTATTTTCCGACGGCTTATGATGAAATGGTATAAGTGCGTTAAAAAAGATAAGTTATCATATCACTCACTACACTTTCACTTTTGAATTTTATATTGTTGAACGCATATTTCTTCAATATATAGTATATTACTAGTAACAGTATCAACATTATCATAGTACTTAGTATTTACTGAGGTAAAAATTTGACTGCTTTTATGAGGCCCCTCTTGTGATTTCACCATCTTTCTCTGTTAAACTTCGTTCGTCAAATTATGAGAACATTCACGAATAGGATATTGGTGAATTGTTTTCGAAAGATTTCTTCTTTGAAATAGACTCACTATTGATATTAAGCAAACAAATAAATATATGTGTAATGTTTTCGAATACGGAAGAAGCATACGACCACATTCAGATGATATTAGTTTCATATATATTCGCAGTATAATTAAACACAATTAGCTCGCCCTTACACACCGAATTGGGTTGGTTTTTTGGCCAAACTAGTTTGATACGGTGACATTCTTTAAGTGCATGAAAGACAATGTTTATTTATACAATTAACTCCCTCAATTTTAATCTCTTTGATACTACAGATGGCTCAGATCTTCAACCAAATCGAACTGAATTCACTTTTGAAACAGGGACAGTACCATGTAATTCACGTAAACGACGTGCAGCTGATACACCAGACACTACTGTAAGTCTTCAAGTAACTCTATATCATAGCCATTATTTTTTTTGGAAATAGCTTTGTTCGCTTTTTGTAATGCAAATGTTGATGTCTGATTACCGTATTCTGCCGGCCAATTATGGAACATGCTTGCCCCGCCCACTTCGCGCTGCACGCATGGACACTCACCGTATTTAGCCGTATAATAGAAAAGTAGTACATAACTTTGCTCAGTGAATAACTTTAATATAGTTTCCGTTTTTAGCAACTGTTGATAATATGCAACTGTGAAACAATAGCATAAATTTATTTTAGGAACTCTTTTACTCTTTTTTTTGGAGACAATGTTTACTGAATTACCATTATGTAACACCAATGACATCTGAATTTCGTTTGCAAGATACATACAATACATTGAAGGTATTAGGTTTAAAAATTTGATATTCATTCTAAGAATCTCGAAAATTGACTCGAGAGTGAAAATGAGTTCAAATGTGTTGCTGTTGCTATTGACGTGATATGAACGAGAGCTGTTCTTTTAATTTATTTCTTCTTCATAGAATTACATTTCATAAGGCAACAATTTCTTTTTCTACTTTATCGATTGTTTTCTTCTTAAAATACTTCAGCTTACAAAAGTGCAAGGAATTTTACTGGGTTTATTTGTAGTGTTTTCACATAGTGTAACGGTGATTGGAAGAATCGATTGCCGTCGGATGAGAAATGCCTTGGTCACAGCCATATGTGTCCGTTACTCCGCAGTCACATCGCAAGATAGCCTATCGAATACCGACTTTTCAAACTTTTCACAGGGAAAGAGTTAGAAATACCTCTGAGTTCATCCACCGGATTTAAGGTCTGAGTTAGTAGAAGGAACAGTTGTGTAAAGATTGAAGAATTAGTAAAGGACAGACGTTTCATTAGAGCATTTGGACAGAAAGCTATCAGCCACATAACTGTAGTGTTCCGTTATGTTTCTGAAAGAACAACGAAAACAAGTTGTATTTTTTTCATGGTAATTGGAATAATGTAATATTTTTCATCAAAAAACTCTAGGGTTTACATTATTATCACTGTTAAGACTTGTTGATAAGCTCTAATTTGTGCTTCATCTCCATTTGTGCGGGAAAACAAAAACATTGAAGCATTCACACTTTGCCACTTACTTCTCTTCATAGAATTTTCTGTAGTAATATCGAGAAAATTATATCAGGAACTAACTAATTATTTCCTCCAATTGTTTTTTCACTCATTTCTTCTGCCGTATAGCTGACGTCACTGAAATTCTTTTCTTTATTCTCTTCAATATGAATTCAATTGATATGTTAATGGGAGAATAGCTAGTTGTTGAAATTTTGTGTTGAATTTCATGTCGTACACTCAGACTTCACTCCAGTCTTCTGCACTTTTTATAGTATTCTGGTCAGAATTCGTTCTCAGTACTTTCATTTTTTACATGCAGGATTTAACTAATGTGTACTAGCAACCTTCCATTATAAACACACTGGAAAAAAACCAATACTTCAAGGTAGACTAAATTATATCACCTCTATCGATCGCTTTTTTTATTTTCAACTTCATAATCAATCAATAACGTCTGTTAGATTATAGGTCAAGTTGACATTTGGACCACTGAGTTAGGAATACCTCAAAAAAGCCTATATAGTTTGGAGCATCATAGTCAAAAATCATCTAAAAACAATTATTTAGAATGTCTTTATGATGATACTTAGCATTTTTTCTTATCATGTTAACACTTTATCTGTACAAACACTTCTTTTTGTACTGATATTTCTATACAACAACTCTCTAATGTTGTACGTCATGTCCGATTAGGACTTGCTTGTTATGATCTAGTCGATTCAGTATTTACTATTATATCTACTTCTGTTTATCGAGAAAATCAAAAGCTGTTGGTGATGTTTTGACGTCAACCTCTCTATGGCACTTTCGTTTGTGTCGGTGGTCGGTGTGTCAGTTGTTATGCAACGACGAGTGAACACCGTCAACCAAATTTGTTTTGATCTTAGCTCCGTTGCTTCGCAGTTTTAACAGGCGTTTTGAAACCCATGATCTGAACTCTCAGCTGCTGTTGTCGAGAAAACGTCATAAATGCCAACAACATCGGAAACAGATTGAATGAAGACTAAAGCTGATACCAACTATTTTGGCACCAGGGATTAATACAATCTATCGGCCTATGTCTTGAAATCTTAAGAACAGATAATAAAAATAACATGAATACTAATATAAATAATGGTCTATCACTACATACTAAGAAAGTAACGTGAGTATTTGATTGATCATTTCTATAGATTGAGGTTCCGCTTTCATCATAAAGTGAGGTTCGTGGTGAGATAAACATCATATAGAGC
Organism: Dictyocaulus viviparus; assembly: GCA_000816705.1. NCBI lineage: Eukaryota > Metazoa > Nematoda > Chromadorea > Rhabditida > Metastrongylidae > Dictyocaulus > Dictyocaulus viviparus. The sequence goes on from KN716349.1 coordinate 34,263, forward strand.
CATTAATGCAGCTAAGTCAGTGAAGTAGGTTACGATTTCCTTGTAAATTACACGATGAAGATTGAAGTGCTGAACAATTAATCGAATACGCTCACCAAGGAGTAATATCTCTGTTGTAGTTTTTCAAGTACGTAATGGTATTGCTAGGCGACTAAAGAGAACATTTTCTGTCGATAATCATAGAATCCACATAATATTTCAAGTACTGAACAACTATTGTCAACACGACATGGAGCGATCCGGCGATCTCTGCGTCTCTGGCGCTGGAGCGCTGACCATACGAAGAGCACTGCCTGCTATCTGCCTATTACACAAACTTGATGTATTCCCAAATAGCTGGAGCTCCTCTTCTCAAGCTTTTGCTGAGGAGACTTACACTAAAATTGGCTGGTGTAAAGCCGTTTACGAAACTTCTCGCGATGCTCTCAGGGACTGCATTTGCAGGGATATTATGATGTCGAATTTACAAATTTATGAATAAAATATGATATTGGGTAAATAACTGCTTATGTACAAGTTGGATAGATAATTGCTTTGATATATTCGGCTTTGACTCGCAAATCATTGAAGTTTTTTTCGATGAGCTTTTGCTAATGACGTTTTCAAATTTTTCCTAATTGAATTGAATAATTGAAAAGCATATTACAAAGGTGCTCGAATCAATTTATCATTCAACAGATTTTACTTCTTTCCCTCATCTCTTCTAAAATACACCACTATATATTTATAGGATATATTTGGATATTTGAATTTTTCTTTTGTGCAAATCGTCTTTGTCATTTTACTGTTCACAACCCGTGTTCATCTACTAAAAGATAGGTTATGATAAAACTAGTGAAATCAATGAGCTTCATAATCATATAAACTATGTGGGTAACAGTTCTGCAGGACAATCTATGCTTAGTATTTTGATTTTTTCTATATCGATGTGCAGTGCTTCGCAATTGTGATATTACGGAATGTGGTAGCGATTTCCGGAACCGGTTGCGACACGCTGAGCGCTGAGAGCATGAGGATGCTCTGCGTATCCTCGTTTGGAACGCTCTCCATATTCCCCACAGATGAGTGTGCATTTAACTAAGAGCGAGTCAGAACGCGTGCCGCGTAAGGACGCTTCTTCTTTCCTTGGAGGAGTCAAGATGTCCAACCCCTCCACAGTGAGGTATATCGATCGATCTCTGTCGGCTGGCATTTAGGGGGGAGGGGGGTTTCAATTGGATCGTATGAGATGTAGTAGCAATGAAGAGCAGCAGTGCCTTGTCAATGCTGGTCGTATAGAGTTATTTATCTAAACATTTCCAATAATCAACATTCTATCAAGACTGTTGAAATTATCGATTAGTGTTTGTGTTGTTTTAAATGACCTAATATAATTGATTAATTACTCTTCATACTCCTCAAAGTAGCACCTCATGTTCATGTGCCATACTTGTAAGCTTAGTCATCATATTTACATTAGTTTAACATTAGTCTTTGTAAGATACAGTTGAGACAAATCATAAGTACATAAAAGTCCTGCTCATTCCAAAGATCAATAAATGGAATCCAAAAAATTCTGTATTGTTTATTACGAGTGAAAATGACGGTTTGAATGTGGAATGTAAACAGTCGTTATGCTGTGAACATAAGTAAAATTACCTCATTTGGTAGAAGTGTAGAAGTACCAGTAGTCGTTAAATCAATATTTTCTATGATTTTATCTTATTTTAAAGTCTATGATATTTTGTGGAATAGACGTTATGTATTGGCTTAGAATTTTTAATATTTTCATGAACAAATAGGTTTTTTTTGCGAAACTCAATTCCTCGATACAGAAGCAGAAAGATTTTTAAGGCTACTTTAAAATGAAACGTAAAAGCTTTGAATGAATCTGGGAAGCCCAGATATAATTGTAGGATTGTAATGATTTGAAAGCTTCATCACACCGAAGACGTTAAGTGTGATATTCAACACAAACGAAAAACTGACGCAAACAGAACAGAAGCATGTGGGAGTGAGGAGGGTGTTTACCCAAAAAGAGTCGGAAGCCATTTTTTATATCGCAAACATCACACAATACTTCGCCAAAATTCCCGGACTAGTTAAATATTGACTGCCATCGCTGGATTTAGTTGTAATGTTAAATCTTCGGAATGATAAAAATTATTCTTGTAGTAAATACAATTGAAGTTAGCATGGGCGGTATCGTTTTTGATTGTACAGATTGTTGTGTAGTTACCGTATAATTTGGCAATAGTGGAAAAATTACCATAAAAATATGATACGTAATGAATGTCATACACTTTCAAACTTTGCAGCAATTCGTCTCCTTACTACCAACTATGGTTCCTACAACATTATTCAGTTCATTTGGTGAGGATGACTATAACCAAGAAGATAGTGGAGATGATTCAGATAGCGAGGAACCTACTGAGACAAAGGAAGAAGCTCCAGCTATAGAAGAGAAGAAAGACGGTATATTAATGAACATTTCGTAGTGAATTTGACGCAGATTCTACTTTTTACACACATTGTGTTCGTGAAAAATTGTGTGTGTGGAAAATTGTGGAAAAAGAAAGAATGTGTTTCTTTTTTCATTCCTCAACTATTTATGAGTCAAAATGAGAACATGTTAAGCTTTAAGCTTAGAAGTGTACTTTCGAAATTTCCAAATTTGCTTTCTTTTCAGTTTCGCTAAGCTTTTCATGTGTAATTTAGATTTGCACAGTTTTTGAAAAATATTTTTGCCTTTCTCGTTTATGACCTTATCGAACCTGAATTTGTATTGAATAATACAATTTTGGGCTTTTGATTTCAATTTTATTTGTCTGTGGGTATGATATTTATAATATAACAAGCCTAGCAAAGTATAGTATATTCCTTACAACACATAGTTGTCGAAATCGGGTGAGTGCAGTTGGAGGTTTCGAGTTAATGCTCAAGCTAATTCTTCAATATCTGTTGATCCTTATGTTTGCCTATTCTTGTGAACTAAGCCGTGAGATTTTTGTTCAAGGATATGCTCTCACAGCTCATGAACAACAAAAGCGGAAGTTGATTAAGATTATTTAGTGTGAATAAAATGAGAGTATTGGGGATAAGTTAGTTGTCAAATAAGCTTACCGCATTTATTTGGGATTTCCTTATAACATATGTTATCGATGGTAGAAGTAAAAAGTCAAATACAAAGATGTAGGCATGTAACGCAATTGTAGGAAGTACTATAGTGAGTACTTTAGTGATAGGCAGCCACAGCTTTTAGGCCTACCAATCACGCCATCACTTCTGGCTTAATGAATGTTAACAAAAACATGCATGAAAATAAGCAGTACTGAGGTAGTACGAATTGCTAGCTGCAAAACATTCTGTGGACACAATCGTATTCCA